>BHFT01017714.1:0-26312 GCA_004320025.1 Laticauda laticaudata | reverse complement strand
AGAGAGGCGGTTGGGGATAGAGTTAAAAAGGCGGGCCTTAGGAGGCCGAATAAACGGGAAAGCGGATGCTGATTGGCTGAAGGAGTCCTTATGTTTAAACCCTGCAAAATGGGAGAGGTTCAGATAGTGTCTCCGCTTCTTTTGACAGCCGCCGATTCGGAAACAGTGGCTGTGTTAATTGATCAGGCTTTAGCCATGGTCAGTGTAAGCATCGTGGTTCGCTAAATCAAACCACGGTGCTCACACTGACCACGGCCAAGCATGAATCTGGCATTGCGGGATCAAAGAGATCCAGAAGGCCAAATCAGTTGGATCAGCGTTAAACGGGTCAGATTGAAATGCTGCTGTAATTAGATGGGGAATACAAAGCGTGGTCCCTGTGATGGATGTGTTGGAAGAAAAATCCTTCTGGGTTCAGTTCCAAGTGGGGAAAAAGACACTGGAAACATGGAGGCTGTTTGAAAAGATGGTTTAATGATGGACAGGACCACATGGCTTGGAGCTTCAAAGTGGAAAGGACAGTCACATGCTTCACCCAAGATGTTGGGTGAAGGGGAGAAGGCGGAGCTTCGTCTCGGTGCTACAGCTGCGATCTCGGGGCTCTGAGATCGCAAATGATATTTTCGCCCCTGGGTTGGTCCTAACGGACCTAAACCGTCCCGCTAGAGACGAGGATTGTGAAGGCGCACAGTCCCAGCGAATCCAGAGATATCGCCCAAATCTCCTTGAATTTGATCCGCGCGAGAAGCCCCCTTTTGCTGCGGCTTGCGAAAGGCAGACCTCCAAAAGCCCTGCCCGTGAAAAAAAAAAAAAAAAAAAACCGGACAGCTCCAAAAAGAAAAAGTGCGCTGGGAAGCAATGCTGTGCTCGGCTGGGCGCTGAGAAACCTCCTTTTGTAAAATGCTAAATTGGCCCCTGAAGAAAAATCTGGTCTATTAGAAAGGATATCCTGAACACAAGCAAGAAACCTGCCCTGACTTATTTTTGTTTGACTATGGAATTGTTAAGCTGGCGCTTTTTTAACCAGTGCATGTCAAATTGAGCGCCCCTTGGATTACTTTATTCCTACTACTTCTTCTTTCTGAGACTTTAATGTGATTTGGTTAGTCGCCTAACCAGATTGAATCTTTTTCCTTATATATAATTTTTCAGCTTCTTTGATTTTTTAAGGTTCATTAGTGAAGAGCACCCACCCTTTGATTGTATATTCTTTCTTACTTTCTCTGAGTTTCTATACATTACTTCTTCTTTCTGGCTGGCGGGCCTAAGGCGGCGGCGCGGGAAAGTATTAAGAGATTTTGCCAACACTGCCAACTAGCAGGCTTGAAAAGTATTTTATTTGAATGCCTTTCTACCCATCATTGGTTGAGAAATGCATTCATAACTACTCCATTCTCAAAGCCCGACATTTTTTAATGTGATCGAAGATGGAGCGGCGGAGAGCACAGAAAAATATTTATTACAGGTAGCTTTTTAACACTTGAGGCTTGGCTTTGAAGCTGCGGTTTTCCTGGAGAAGCAAAGAGTCATAATAAGAGCCTTTAGGCAGTAAATAAATAAAGTGCACGTGTGCAGTCCATACTCAATACTTGTGCAAACTCTTTACTCGCCAGCACGCGCAGCCTTTTTTGTAATATTTAACTCGCAGCTAAAGATTTTATTTCTTCCCTTTTATATTTTTATCCTGTTTTCTTTCTTTGGTTTTCCCGCGGGTATGGTTTTGGGCCCTCTTTACTATTGCGGATTTTTTCTTAATTTGGATCAATAATTTGAGCCCTATTCTATCAGACTGGCATTGAGGCTCAAAAAGAATTTGGAAGTTTTTGAAGCCATTAAAATGCAAAGCAAAAAAAGCCTGCAAAAAAAGAAGAAGGTGCTTAAACATAGCTAAATAGACTGTGTGTTTTTGGATTGTTTTGCGTGACTTTTGGAGGATTTTTGGATAATTCTTATTTGAATGATGCTAAAATCATTTGGCCCTCGTTTAAATATTTTTTTTTTTACAATACGGCAATTACTTAATGCGAGAATTGAAAATGGAATATTATAAAATATGGAACAAGAGAAACAAGAAGCCGCCCGAAGCGATTCTTTTTGGCTCTAATTTTTCGTTCTTAGCAAATTGGCAATTATCTACATATGGAGGAAACTACGAGAACAAGAAGATTGGCGAATGAAGCAAGCAAACCCATTCCCTAATGAACAAGCCAACCTTTATTTGCGCGGAAGAAAGGGGACAAGGAGCAGAAAGAGAATGGAGAATTTAAGACGAAAAAAAACAACCAAAAAAGGGGAAAAATAAGCGTGAAAAGCCTGCGCACACAACCAGGCAGCAAAGCAACAGGAAAAGTCAAAAAATACACAAGAGCCAAAAAGCGTGAGAGGATTAAAGAGACAACTGGCGGCGTAAAAAAAGGTTAGAGAAAAAAAAAAAAAAAAATGGAGAAGCAAGCCGAGGGAAGAAGCGCCGAAGAGAAGCCTACAAAGCCGTTTGAAACAAGCATGCCTAAATGCAAACAGAATATATTTAGCAGCATAATGGGTAAACATACATTGAAAAAGAGATTCTGCAAAGGCACGTACATAATGATTGTGTTGATATTTGCCTATTATGCAAAATAATGCATGTATACAAAATTGCGAATAATTATATGATTATAAAATCCGCACAAAAATGATTTAATGCTACTTTAACTTTAGCGAAATTTCTTTTTATTAAATAAAAGTAAAATGGCAAATCAAATATGAGAGAACTTGAATAAAGAAAAAGGGCGAACATTTGTACATTGTACTAAGATTTTCAAAACGATAAGTGAAAATAGGGCCCGGAAGCTAACTTAAGCAAATCTATAAATTGTTCCCATAGAAGCCAATGAATATTATTTAGAAAGGATTGCTGTAAAATGCCCGTTTAAGACTTAAATAATACTAAATTTAATGTATAATTTTAATTGCTATTGGAGGTGCTTGTTTTAATCATATTATATATTTAAAAAAAAATTATTTCTTTTCCTTGCTTTAAAAATTATTGCAGTCTATTTTTAAATGCTTACTAACGCGAATCAGAATGCAAAAGATGTATGTAGTTATGTAAGCCTTTAAAACTAGGCGGAAAAAAGGAAAGTCATGATAAGGCGAATTACACTCCAATCGGTCATTTACAGAATAAGAATATTTTGTGTTGTAATAGAAAATGATAATAGAAGCTGAAATAGCCGAACAGACAATAGGATAAAGCCTAAATAGCATTTTAAATGAGATGAAATAAATAATAACAGAATTTTAAGAGAGTGAAAAGAGGGCCGCAGAAGTATATAGAAAATGCCTAAAATAAGTGCAATAAGCAAATGGATGCTATATAAAAGCTAAGCCCCACGAACTTGAATTTTATGTCTGCTACAAAAAGATGTAACTCGGCGCATCAAACTGCCAGCCCCCTCCAAAAAGACTATTATATATGCTTTTTTAGGTTTTAGTCTGTTTTGTTGCTTATATAGTTTGCTTAAAAATTAATAAAATTCTTTAATAAAAAAAAAAAAAAAGATGTTGGGTGAAGGAAAAGAAGGACCAAAATGCGAAGAGACTCTGAGTTATATACCCTCTGTTGGGCCCCACCTCCACGTTTCCGGTGTCTTTTCCCCCACTTGGAACTGATATTTCTTCCAACAGATGGAAATGGAGCAAGGAGAGATTCAATCTGGAAATAAGGAGAAGTTTTCTGCCAGTGAGAGCAATCAACCCACAGAACAGAAGTTGCTTTCGGATGTTGTGGGAGCTTCATCACTGGAAGCTTTTTAAGAAAAGATTGGACTGCCATCTATCAGAAATAGTGTAGGGTCTCCTGCTGGAGCGGGGGGTTGGACGAGATGACCTACAACAGGGGTGTTAAACTTGGATTTCATTGAGGGCTGCATCAGGGTTGTGTTTGATCTTGGAGGCCCGGAGTGGGTAGTGCCAGCTTGTCATCGCCTGTGTTGGGGGCAGTGTGGTGGCCCGAGCACTCTGCTGGCAAAAAACAGGCTCTGAAAATGAACTCCATTTTCGGCTGCAATGGCCTCCTGCAACCTTCTGCCAGTGAAAATGGAGCTCGGGAGGTTCGTTTTCGCTGGCAGAGGCACTGCGGGCCAGTTCTTCACTGTTTCCAGGGCAGTCCCATGGGCGAGATTTAAACACCCCATGGGCTGGATCTGCTCCTGGGCCTTGAGTTTGACACCCCTGACTTACAAGGTCCCTTCCAACTCTATTAATCTGAAGTAACCTTGTAAGGAAATCAAAAATTAAATATGGCTATGATGATGTATTGCCTTTGAAAGAAAGAAAAAGAGAGAAAGGAAGGGCAAAGATGTATGTGTTCAAGATGACGAGGTTGGAAAATAAGGATGGCAAGTATTTGTGTAAAATATGTTTTCTTTGGAATAACATGGACAGTATTGACATCTCATATTTGTGAAAAACTGGCTTATGAAAATACAGTATCACCATTATGTCTTATTGCATCTGGCTTTAAGCAAGGTTTGTGAGTTATCTAAAATTGCCACCAGTTCCATATTCATAAATTGTTTCCTTGTTGAAATAAAATAGTTAATAAGGTATTAAACATTACTCTTTTTCATCTTGGTGATACATCACAGCTGCTGGAAACAAATTTCATTCAAAATTGAGATTTATTGCTATTCCAAACTGCTTTCTTTTTTTAAAAAAAGCCTATTTCAGAGTTTTATTTTTGATTTACTCATCAAAGTTACTACAAAACATCAATGTATTATACAGAACACAGTATTAGATTACATTTGTAAAAAAGTTTATCCTTAACAAAACTATTATAACAGAATTTTTGAACTTAATCATCCTCGTCCTCGTCTTCCTCTTCCTCCATTTCTTCCATTTCTTCTGCTTCCAGTGCCTCCTCTTGGGCAGCCTTGAGTGCCATCTCTTCTTCCACAGTTGGATCAAGGCCTTCAGTGACTTCAGGTCCAATAATATATTCGAGCTGCACTGGAGGTGGCAATGTAGGGTTGAAATTTTCTGGACTGTATTTGTGACCCCAGCCAATGTAAATGTTATCAAATTTCCTAAAACAAAAAGCAGAAGACTCTAACGTTATTAAAAATGCACTTCTAATTATGCCTCTTTCCTTCAGCCCCTCCCCCATCTCACCCCCGGCAATGTATATTACTCTTTCCCAATCAAGTTGGGACTTCCAAGTCTCAGAATTTCTAGCTAACATGTCCATGAAATGCTCCAGAATGGGAAAAATTGATCCCCTCTAAATATATCTTACCAAGTTGTTTCCTTTGTCTATTCTGTGTACACTGCAGAACATCTATTCAAATTTTCTTCAGTTGAGAGGAGTCCAGAAAATAGATGCATGATTATAGCTTTAAAAATACATAAAGCGGTATTCCCCTGCCTACACAATTGGCAGCAAAAAACATGTTTATTGGCGTACATCTAGTTTGGCCTTAGCATAAACAAGTTGGGGAAAGTATGAAGAAAATGGCTTTGGGAACTCTGCAATCTCTTAATAATTGATCCAGGCTAAATCATTTGCCTGGGAAGGAGTTGAAATCCACAAGTCTTAAAAGTTGCCAGCATTGGAGACTCCTGCACCTTAACCCATGGGAACTTTTTTTCCTGGACTTCTGTAGTCACTGGCTCGATGCAACCTATTTTGAAGGTTGGCTTCTCATTCCCACAGCAAATTCCATCCCGTTCTGATGGGCAGAGAGTGAATCCCACACTTCTTAATTTGTTTCTAACAGATCAGTTGTATAATTTATAGCTTGAAAAAAAAAGGACTAAAGGATGCATTGTATTATAGTCACATATACCAAACTGCCTGGCTTGATCCCAAATTTTGTTGTGGAAAAGATGAACGTTTACATTTCTCAGTAGATGCCACTGGCTTGATTTGAGTGAAAACTGTATAAAAACAGTGCCTGTTAGTCCTCTATAAATGAATAAACCAACCATTGATTAAGATGGAAAATTACAAAGCAGAGATTTCATAATTGGAAGTCACAAAATGTAATCACAACATTACATTGATCCTGACTGCCTACCTTCCAACAGCAAAGGAGTATGCTCCAGGCCACAAGTTAGCTTGAAGGACAGCAAGGGCATATTGAGGAACTAAATGTGTTGAAGCATCAGAGGACCATGGAGTGATGTTTTGAATATCTGTTAAGAACAAATTGATTTTGGGGTATCAGAAATATTTTATACCAAATTATGATGTTGGGATAAACTAACAGAAAAAGATCAGAAGGCATAGTCCTGTGTACAGAAAAATACGCCTTTATATTAAAAAGTTTAATTGTCTACCATGTGATAAGTTGATTTAATAAAATCACTCCATGGTTGACCATGACCTGCTTTCTCTCTGGCCAAAACATCCATGTTCCCAAAACTTAAGAAGAAAAGAGAACAAGCCAGGTGAGGTTTTTGCTGTAGTACCTGCATCTTCAGAGAGGGGTGTGAGAAGAGGAGGTCCTGTTTCTTGTAACTCTTCTGGCTCTTCTGGTTTCTCTTCTTCATCCTCCTCTTCCTCCTCTTCCTCTGATTTTTGATAGGGATTAACCCAGGTACAGCGCCCCTGCACCCAAAGGAACCAGAGTTAGCGAGGTCAATGACTTGTTTCATTTGCCTACATACTATATATGCCACACTTCTCTCCACTTGATGTCTCCAGTGCCTTATCTTAGCTCTCCTCAGTCAGGCTTATTCACCTTCAGTAAGCTGCCTGGCATTTTAAAATCATGCCATACCTGAATGTATGTATCATTTTTGGGGCATTATACCCACCAGACTGTCAATTATTTGGAAGCCTGCACTCACAAACAAAAAAAATCTCCACACAAGCCAAGCAAACACCTGGGCACAAACAGACCCCCCCCCACCGATCTCCAGCTAAACACACCCCAACCAGGCACCCAGATGAAACCGAGCTTCCTAATAAATGATAGCCGTCCGTTTACTCGAAGCCAAGCCGCACTAAAAGCCTCCAATACAGGAAACAATGTTGCCAGCCAATCAAGACACAGAAAAAGCTACAAAACAGACAAGATATTAGAAACCCAATCAAGCAGAACACAGCAAACTCCAAAGACCAATAAACACAGACCAAGACTCCCAACCAATCAGGATGAAGAAAAATCCATTCTAGCACAGCATTAGGCTAGCACCAAATTTAAAACAGAAATGGCTGTGAAAGCCTGATTCACAGACGAACATAATACAGAAGCCTGATGATGGCAGATGAGATTTCTGCCGAAACGTTGTTACAACTTTAAAAGCACAACTATAATGGATGTGGGAAAATACCCGAACAAAGCTGAATATCATATATAATATATACATACAGTATATATACTAGATAGATAGATAGATAGATAGATAGATAGATAGATAGATAGTAGATAGATAGATAGATGATAGATAGATAGGATATGGATATAGATATAGATATAAAGTATGGGTATTCAGCTTTGTTTGGGTATTGTTCGGGTTGGGCTCTAAGCACAACCCCGCCTGTGGACGTCGGGCTCTCATACTACCCTCATGGAGTCTGTTTCTGACTTTTGAGCAGCTACATACACATTTGTGGCCCTCTGGAGATCATTTTGCAGGGCTCTGGCATTGCTTCTCCTGTCCCTCCTTGCACAAAGGCATAGGTAGGCAGTCCTGATGCTGGGTTGTTTGCCCTCCTACAGCCTCCTCCCAGTCTCCTGATGTACTGGCCTGGTCTCCAGGTAGCGCCTCCATGCTCTGGACACTACGCTGACAGACACAGTAATCCTTCTTGCCACAGCTCGCATTGATGTGCCATCCTGGATGATCTGCACTACCTGAGCCACTTGTGGTGGGTTGTAAGACTCCGTCTCATGCTACCACTAGAGTAAAAGCACCACCAGCTTTCAAAAGTGACCAAACCATCAGCAGAAAGCATAGGACTGAGAAGTGGTCTGTGGTCACCACCTGCAGAACCCACTCCTTTATTGGGGATGTCTTGCCAACGTTGCCTATGCATCTTCTGTTGCTCTATTCCATTTTGCACAACAGTATGTGAAATTATGTTGTCAACAGTGTTTGCTACTTATAGTGGATCAGTTTTGATTTCACAGAAGTGTGATTGACTTGGAGTTACATTGTGTTAAGTGTTCCCTTTATTTTTTTGAGCAGTACATATACATTTCCTATACATACATACATACATACATACATACATACATAATATCTACATTAACTGCATTATATATAACTACATTTAACTACATTAAAGATAATGATGTAAAACCATCATACAAATGTACAATTATTATCCTATTGCCATCATTCTGATAATATTTTCATTGCTTTCAGAACAGGCATAGTCAATTTCCAGGAACATCCATATATATCTAATCCCAGAGGTTAAATAAACTACACAGCATGGTTCAGTAAAGTAAAGCTGATTGTCTTGTCTTTATTTCCTATCAGAATCTTACACCTGTTTCATATTATTAGCTGTGTAATGCAGGTAACAGGTGAGAGGCAGATAACATCACTAGAAAGATCTATATACATAAATACTGACAGATTAGGGAACAGGTGGCTTTTTAACAAAAGCATATTGTATTATTTCTAGCATTATACCATTTCTGATGCTTTTTAGTATGAATGCTTGGAGAACACAAACAGAAAACAAGTTATTTTGAATTAGTTTTCTTATGTTTTTATTGATCATGTAAAACACTTATATTATCAGGGAGGCCACCACCAACAAATCTTTCCATCCTTGTTCATTAATTTTAATGATGGGAAAAATTCCGGAAGATGTTTTTTTTTCTGAAATGTGTTAAGAAAATAAAAATTACTGGAGTTGTAATTGATAGGCACTAAAGCTGTTCTGAGGTTCTGATTTTTTTTTGACACCACTTTGTAACAAGTGCAGATTTTGTTAAGCATACCTGTTTTAAAATATTCTGTACATGATGCACCCAGTTGGAAAGAGTATCCAACATCTCTGGCACAGGAATGGGTTCAAAGTCAGGATTTTCTTCATAATTGTCTCTTCCAGCTCCGCCTTCTTCTTCTTCGTCTCCTTCTTCTTCTCCAAACTGATAAAACCCGAGTGGACTGACCTGTGTTGCCGCTGAAATGCGGGCAATCTGAGCCCTCAGATAATTAGCTTCATTGCCTGGGAAAGGTGGATAGCACACAACGGCAGCATCTAACTTTCCCACTAAGAACTTCTTAATTTTCCTGGCATTCACGATCTGAGCTGGAGTCACCTGGGGTAATTTCATCCAAGGTTTGCCTGGCTCATTGCAAACATAATAAGTGTATTTATTAGCACCGGTCCGATAATCTTCTTTTGGGATTACGGGTGGTGGCTTGTAGTTGGGTTTTGGTGGCTCATCTTTTTCTTCTTCATCTTCTTCATCTTCATCCCTGGCCTCAATTCCCTCTTTTAGTCCTTCCTCGGCAGTTTCTTCTTCCTCTGCTTCTTCTTCTTCTTCTCCTTCACGGAATTCAACTTCAGCTACAATATAATTGGCTTCAATACCTAAGAGTTTGCCCCAGAAGCGACATGTTTGGATTGGATGAGTGGCAACCAGTTGTTTGAGGGCAAGGAATATGTGATAGTATTCTTCTGAACTCAAACCAATTCCAGCCTGTTCAAAATAGTAAGCTGTCTCCATTACATTGGGTAGAGGAGTTTCTGGCTAAAGAGGAAAACCTTCAGTTAGGAAGCATAATAATGGAATGGTGTTTCATTATATACATAACCATTTATTCCTACTGGACCAATCCTAAACATACTTATAATTTAACACTGAATTTAATCGGATTCACTCACAAGTAATACATAGCCTTGACATTTTCCTCCCATGTAATGTACATTGCAGTGAATAGTCTGAGAAATTACTGTGTGCAAGAGTACAATGCTACCTGAATGCTACCTGAATTTAGTCTACTACCTGAATATAGGGTTAACTGGAGTAGCAGATAACCTGCTTTTGATCAAGCTTACCAGCATGGTACAAACATACCAAATAGTTTATGAAACTTATGATCAACCCATGGTACAAATCCTATCAAATGGTTGATGAAAATTATGCAGAAAACCCACATTTATCTCCATCCCGAATCATTTATGTAATATATCTGTGAATGAATATGCATCTGCTTGAGATATACTGATACTTGACTTACAATTATTCATGTAGTGACCGTTTGAAGTTATAACAGCACTGGAAAAAAGTGACTTATGACCATTCTTCACATCTGTGACCGTTGTAACATCCTATAGTCACATGATCAAAATTTGTATGCTTGGCAATTGGTTCATATTTATGATGGTTGATTTATGATGCCTGCAGTGTCTTGGGGTCATGTGACCACCTTCTGCAATCCCCTGACAAAGTCAACAGGGAAGCCAGATTGTCTTAACAACTGTGTTACTAATTTAACAACTCCAGTGATTCATTTAACAACTGTAAAATGGGGGAAAACTCACTTAACAGATGTCTCACTTAACAATGGAAATTTTGTAATGTAATAGACTAGATAATTTTTTAATAGAAATTTAATAGATTGATATAAAATATAATATAGACATATATAAACATAACATGAAAGTGTAACATAAATTTTAAAATAAAATTTGGAATATCTCGTATAAAATGATGGAATAAATAGTTTAGTCATGGATGATTAATAACNATAAATAGTTTAGTCATGGATGATTAATAACTGATAAATATATAAGCATATGTTAGTTTGACAATGTGAAAATTGATATAAACTATGAGTAATGACTACAAAAGAATAGCACAAAATATTTGGAACCGACACATTGTATGTATATAAAATGGAAGATGGTTTTATGTTTTGTTTGTATATGTTTATCTTAAAAAATAAAAACTTTAAAAAAACCAATGGATATTTTGGACTCAATTGTGTCTGTACATCAAGGAATACCTGTATAAGGTTTGTCTGTTTATCTATCTCCTTTCTACAACCAGCATGCAGCATGTACATGCCCCATAAAAAAGGCAAAATGGAACAAAATTCACTTAGCCAATGTTTTACTTAGCTATATAAATTTTGGGCTCAATTGTGGTTATAAGTGAAGGACTATTTTATTGGACTGACTCACCAATTCCTCTTCTGGTTCTTGATCTGCGCCATCTCCACCACCTGCCTTTTGGAACAGAGTTTTGTACATTTCAGCCAATTCAAATGTTGGATGTTTTTCAAATTCATCTCGGAGGGTGTCCAATTTCTTTTGGAATCGAGCACACTTTAGATCCTTACTGATGTTCTCGATTATATCTGCTGGATTTTCAGGCCGCTCTTCCAGAATCTTTGCCAACATGTCAGAAAGATGGTCATACCTATGTAATTATGAAAAAGAATTGCTATTGACTAACTAGGACCACCAATCACTGGCTCATTTCTCTCCCATGCTACTTCATTAGCTTTAAAACAAATCATTGTCAGAGAAGAAGACCTATGATACCTGAAGATGTTACAAACTTTATTATCATCAAGATGCTGGGCTCAGAGGATGGAGGACTAACTTTTAGTTCATCCTCCATCACAGAAGCATGGGGTGACGTTTGGACAGAAATTTTGTTCCAGTCCAACTGATCTCAAAAGGAGAACAAAAAGTGGGAGCATTATGTACAGTGTTGAGCTCCTGTACAAAACACAGAATATCCATGTAATTGTAAATAAATAGTGATACAAGCCTTTGTGGTCTGTAATCCATTTCTTAAGGTTGATTCATCTAATGAAGTATGCCATAATAAATTTAGAATGTTAAAAATCTAGGTATTAGTAAAAGGATGCTGAAAGTTCTTTGTTGTCATTTAGCAGTGATGCAAATATTTGCTATCCAGGTGTAGTAGACTTATGAAATGTATCAGTTTTAAAAACAGGCCACACAACTCAGGTTTTACTCAAGCAAACTAATCCAATGACAATTCTGGAAACTATTATTCAGTTTGGATTGATTTAAAAGCTCAGTGCTCCTTTATAATCTTTAAAGCTGGGACGGAGTAATATTTTTAAATAAAGAGCTTGGAGATAAATGAGATCAACTTCTGTAACTTTTGGAGTTACAGGTTTTTTTTGCAAATTTATCAGATCCCGAGTTGCAAATAGGGTTTTGACTTAAAAGGCTGGAGTTTCCTCTATCTCTTTGCTGCCATCTGGTGTCTCATCGGGCTTCTGCAGCAGCAATCGCATAAGTATAAATTTCTTATTTTTTGTGTGAGGTCCCGCTTCCCAATCCATCTCTAAAATGTACCCGCTGGTTCAAACGTTAAACTCTGGTTGGACTGCCATTGCTCAAAAACTCACAATGGCCGGCTTCCCACAACCACAAAAGTTAAACGGAGCGTGGTAGGCAAACCCAACACTGCCTGCAATTTTTCTTGTTTCTTTTTTTTTCTTTCCCCACGAACAGGGCCGTCTTAACAGCATTAAGGGGCCCGGGCAAAGCAGTGTGCTGGGGCCCCTATGACAACTACTCACCGGAATAAAAATGGTCAATACAATGCAACATATATTTGCACGTTAGTATTAATTTTTTAAAAACGCAGTAAAATGTAAGCAATAGCTTGCTGTTTATATGACGCAAGGTGCATTGAAGGGTTAACGCACACCAGAGGTCTCCAAACTTGGCAACTTTAAGACGGGTGGACTTCAACTCCCAGTTCAGTTCTGGGAAGTTGAAGTCCACATGTCTTAAAGTTGCCAAGTTTGGGGACCCTCCCTCCCCCCCCCCGATGTACACAGATGAGTATGGGGCCCAGGGGCAAGTGCCCATCAGGCCAGGCATTGACACAGCCCTGCCCGAGAACCGCTGGCACCTGCGGGTGCAGGTTTCCTGGCCGAGGCAGTTTTTGGTTCCATTCCTCTGCTACTCACAAGCTGACGCCAGTTTTGACGCTGGTTCGCAACAGGTAGGCTTTGGCGTTCTTTATCGCCAGAGCCCGAGGACCCGGATCCGGAATTTGGTCTTCGTATAAACTCATCATCCCCAGCTGGGACAGGTAGCCAGGTTCATGGGGCTGATAAGGGCCGTGACTGTCCGACTGCAGGATCTGGCTGCTCCTGGATGCCGAGGTTGGGAAAGTGGTCCCGGGCCTCTGATCCAGGAAGCCGGGTGGCTGCTGCGGCAGCTGCTGCCAAGACACGCCGGCCCTCGAATCCGCCGTGGCGCCCCTCGATTGAAAGAGGGCGGCTCTGGCTTGCGGGGGCTGGTAGACGTTGCCTCGGCCTTCTTGCTGCTGGCCGTAGACGCTCACCCGAGGCTGCTCGGGCTGGTAGGCGTCGCTTCGCTGGGGCTGCACCGGAGCCGAACCCAGAGGCTGACTCTCTTCGCGGGGGACCCCGTCCCCGGGCGTGGCATCTGGGGTCCCCGGCTGCTCTTCGGGGAGTTCTTCCATTTGGCAAAAGCAGGCGAGCGCGGGGTTTCGCGCTTCGCCTTTGGCAGTTTGCACCAAGCGTTGCTCAGGTCAACCGGGCACCGTTGCTAGGGAAAGCGGATTGGCTGCGACGCTCCTCACGCGGGAGAAGAGCGCCTCCAGCGGTCGCCTCGGGAAACCGTGTTGGGCGGGTCCGCCGGGCGTTGTTCAGCCGCGGTGTGGAAATTCAGTTGCTGGGCTTAGCCGAGGCGTGAAGCCGGATCCCCCAGGACAGGGGTATCCAACCTTGGCAGCTTTGAGACTTGTGGACTTCAACTCCCAGAATTCCTCAGCCAGAAAAGCTGGCTGAGGAATTCTGGGAGTTGAAGTCCCTAAGTCTTAAAGTCGCTGGCTGAGGAATTCTGGGAGTTGAAGTCCCTAAGTCTTAAAGTTGCTAAGGTTGGAGACACCTGCTCAGGATTGTCGAGTTTGTTTTGTGAGCATGGTCCAGATTGCTTCATTGACTGGACATCACTGTCTTTTTTTTTTTTTAATATATGTTTTAAAGAAAACATAAAAACAACACTAATATAATAAAGGGAGAAAGAAGGAAAACTTTAAAAAGTGCAGAGAGAAACAATAAAAAGATAGAAAGAAGCTTCTGATTTCTTCTGCAGCAGATATAATAAAATTATCTCTTAGACTCTGGTTACAAAAAGCTCTCACTGTTTTCTATTGACCATTTTTAATCATTAAAACCATCTGTTACAAGTGCATTATCCCCATTTCATGCAAAAACTCTGCAAGGAGTTTCCAGTCAACTATTAATTGAATGATGATACTGAATTAGTTACTACAGATATGCTAATGTTCTTGCTAAAATGTATGATTTGTAATGTATCTAAAAATGTATGATATATGATATGAAACATACATAAAATGTATGTTTTGTTGACATATGAGAGAGAAAAAGGAGTAGAATAATGTATGATAAAGGGGCCAAAACTTTGCTTACAATATGCAAATGGAACAATGATAAAAAAAACTTGGCTAAATGGACTAAAATTTACATTATGCTCTAAACTTAAAGAGAATTTTTATAAAATGACATAATAAGTTATCTGCCAGACCTACCGGTAAGTATATTAGAAAAGACTAAACAATTTTCCACTGTAATACAATACTTTTAATTTATAAAGGAAATGGTATTTCCTCTTTTGCTTGACGGTCCGGAGTAGGGAGGAAATATTCTATAACAGAGGTGCCCAACCTTGACAACTTGTGGATTTGAACTCCCAGAATTTCTCAGCCAGCCACACTCTTAAAAGTTGCCAAGGTTGGACACCCCTGGACACTACAACTAAGATCAATGGTGGCAATCTAACCATTTGGCAGGAGATTAATGGACCCCAAGTTCAAAGAGGGCAATGTACATGAAAATAGATTGGCATAATATATGGTTGACATGGCTATCAGGTTGATTTGAAAACATTCTCAGAAACTGATAGAAAAATATAGCAAGTCATGTATCCAGCAGATGGCAGCTGTGTTCCAATGATGTTTTCTGGTGTAAAATTCAAACAAGTAACAAAATAATGTAACTGCATCCATGGACAAAATGTTGAATGTGATAGGATAGTTTTAAAGTGAATATAATGTGTTCTGTTATAGAAATACAAGTGAAGTATTACCATGGGATGAAATGTAAATGAAAGTACTGTTATAGTCTATTGTGAAAATCCCCCCCATAGGGTTATTCTTACATAAAATCTCTTAATTTGGGAAAGAAAATATATTTCCTTCTCTTTATTTCTAGGCTTCTTTTTAAAATGAGAAGAAATGTATCTTTCTGAAATTATTTGAAAAAGTATAAAATCACCTTTGGAAAATGATTCAGGGATAGTGTCTGCCCTGAATAAATGAAGTTATACTCAAAGTTGGTCAAATCATTTTAGTTACCTAGCCAGAAAATTGTGTTGAAGATTGGTTGTTGGAAATAGCCACTTCAAAGAATTTATGGTATGGTATAAAATGTTTACGGATTAATTCCTACTCTTTGTTGTCTGCGATAAACCAAACCAGGGGTGTCAAACTCATGTTGTCATGGCATTGTCACATGACATATCGGGACTTTCCCCCCCTTTGCTAAACTAGGTGGGGCGTGGCCAGCACGTGATGCATCCGGCCTGCAGGTCACAAGTTTGACAGCCCTGATCTAAACAGGTTAATCAAAGAATTAATGAATTCTTGAATTATTATGAAGGATGTAGGAAGCAATTGTAAGATGATAATTTTCCCCCATATTTCTTAGATTTCTTATGGAGAAAATTGTCATATCTTTAATTTATTCAGATGCTTCTGAATAAATTAAACTTTAACATTTGTAGGAAGATAAGATTGAGGCTACCTATCTTATCCCACATCCCTACCTTAAACATGTATATCTATAGGATAAAATTTCCTCTATGTTCCTGCCTTTCTTTCTGCGCTAAGGCAAATCTGTGTGAGAAGAGCAACTGTAAGTGAATGGTTAAAGCAGGAGAGAAGACAGACCAACGTGTGAAATGCCATTCTTTAATTATTTGAGGAAATTGCTATCATTACATGAGATTCTTTCATATAGTTAAAAAATGTCCTTACTCTTTATTCAGTGTTAATTAATAGGGATGAGAGAGTTAAACATAATTTTATTGGATGATATAAAAAAGTGGGATTCATATCTTTGGAAATGATTGTTTAGTTTTTCGTTGGGTAGAAACCAGCTTATATAGTGTCTGTTAATATCAGTGGAATAAATAATGAAATAATTTAGTTCTTAATTTCTAACTGATGCTCCATTGGATCTTATTTTCCTTGTTACTATAATAGAATTGAAGATAAGGTTTTAAAAGGCTCTAAATTATCTTTGAGGCATGGTTTGTAAAGGACTAAATATGAGCCCTAGCTCAGTCAATCTCTTGACAAATGAGCGTTAAAACAATTAACACTGTTGATTCAATGTGCTTTTACCAATGTTAGAAGCTTAAAAGATCTCCGATCTGCCTCCCCTCCTTTCTTGGTACCTTACTGGCTCCATGGGAAGACAGGAATTCCCTCAGGGTGGGGTGGGGAGACGCCTGAGATGGAGTCTACCTACCTGAGGGCAAAGTTCCTACTTCTTCCACATTTCACACAGGATCAGAGCTCAAAATAGGGGCATCCTGAATTGCACAGGAAGGATACATTGAGACCAACATGTACACCACACCCCAAGTTCACACAAAGGACCAGTCCCGTTATAAAATCAAATTCCTGCAGCCCATTTTCTCCATAGTCTACCCTTGAGAAAAGAGCTTTTGTTCTTCAGAATAAAATCTCCTTATTGCATAGTATGATTGGATTTCAATTTTCTTAGATTTGTTATTGCTTCACCCCAACTTATGAAAACCACAAATTATTCTCTCAAGAAAGTGAATTAAGGTATTTAGAACATCAATGCATTTGATTTGGGGTTCTTCCTGGTTAAATATTTATAATTGCTGAAGAACATGGTATAGGTTAAAAGATTTGGGTATTTTTAAAAAGCAAGCAAAGTTTCTTTTTTTTATTTTGTAAGATAGTACTAGTTAAGTGCTGAAATGCTTAATATCTGTGGGAGTTTTGTGATAAATTTAAAAAAATAACTTGGGCCAGAGACAGATGCAAGTATTATTCCAGAGTAGAAGGGAAATTTTTTTGGAGGTCAAAGCTTCAGTTTTCCATTTTGGGCCTGCTGGCACAAAGTGAGTAGGACATACAAGGCAGTTTTGTTTTTTGTTTTAATAATAGGACTTGTTTTCATATATTATCCACTTTCCATGAAGGGAAACAATTATGTCAATTATGTTCCCAAGATCATAGAAAAGAAACTTAAAGCTTCTCTTGCTGTAGAAACATTGTCTATCTGCTAAAGACAGATACGCTTAAAATGCAATTAGAATCTTAAACTTTAACAAAAATGAATTGCTAAGATCCATTACTTACCTATTTTAAGAACAGTCCTCTTGTGTGATGCAGGCTCAGTCGTACACATGTATACCTTGCAATGGCTGATGAAATTAAATGGCAACTGTGGTGCAGCTGAACATAGAAAAAACTAATGCAGCCACTCAACGTCCCTTCCCCCTGTGGAAATGTTATTAGGACTAAGGCAGGAAGCCATTCTTCTCGAGGGGAGGCTGATAGTACAGCTGCCTGCTAGAACAAAAGAGCCAATTTAGAATAGAATCTGGATTGATTTTGAGTGGAGGAGAGAAGATAGAAACTTCACCATCAACTTGGGATACTAAAAGAGATTATGCACCAGCTAACTGTCTACTTTTTAATTCATTTTTAGGTGCATGGATTTGCATCTCGTCCACATTATATATTTTAAAAAGCTGTAAGTTGCCTTTTCCTTTAACAACTTTTGGCGATTTACAAGATGCAATAAAACACCACTGATCTCCATGAAATGTGGAATAAGAGGAATAATGAGAATGGATATTAAACACAAATTCTAAAATGGTGGCATTAAAAGGCCTGAGAAAAATAAATATATTTTGAGCCCTTTTAAATAATCCAAAGGAGGAAGGTTGCTTCTAGCACAATAACATTAATATTTCAGTACAGAAAATTCTTTAAAAATACTACCAATACTGTCTAAACAAATTAAACATGATTTCCTAATGAGTTTAACTGGAGAATCAAGCACAAATTGAATTCTGACCCACTTGATGAAAACAAGAAGAGTCTTTTGAGTTGGGGTTCAGATTGTAGATCAATACGATAGAAGTGGATGTTAATAAAGCTACCCTTTCAACAATATGTCATTAATTGAAAAAAGAATTATACCTGAAGACCTAAAAGATACCACAACTAATCACAGCTGACATCATCTGTCTTCATCCATTTGGGTTTTATTCAGCATCTCTAAAAGTGTATAAAGTATATTAAGCCCAAATCCTTATTAGGAGGTAGTCATATCACAAGTACCTTAGTTATCCATTTCATCAGACAGCTGGAATCTAGTAATGTGTAAAATTATTGGAAAAATATTTCCCCTTTCTGGTAAGCTCTCTTTTTCACACATATGTCTTTTAAAAAGTTTTTTAAAAAGAGAGAATAAGATTCAGAGAAAAGGAAGAAGGTTATTCGAGATAAAAGAAGATAACTCATTTGAAGGAAGACTGAAGGAATTAAAAATGAGAAGAAAAAGCAGAGCTGGGAATGAGCAGAACAGATAGAAGGGAGGTATGATGGTTCCTGGAAGGACATCACATTGAAGAAGGTAAAAGCCAGTTCTTCATTCTACTGTACAGAAGGCAAAATAATGGACAAAGGAAGTTGAATCCCAAATTAAATAAACAAACCAACCAAATAAACAAGACCCATTCTAACAGTAAAAGTAGTTCAACAGTGTCCCAGTTAAAAAATAAATGGATGGGTGCTGATTATTACTTTTGAACCCTTTAACTCAAGGAGTCTGACCAAAGACCTATGCAAGGGTCCTCTTTGTAGACTTCAGCTCAGCATTCGATACCATCATTCCAGACAGTCTTCTAAATAAACTAAATCAGTTAGCTGTACCTGGCCGCACTTGTACATGGATCACAAGCTTCCTAGCAGACAGGAAGCAGCAGGTGAAGCTAGGCAGAATCACATCACATACCTGTACAATTAGCACAAGAGCCCCCCAGGGCTGTGTGCTCTCTTCACTTCTCTATACCAATGATTGCATCTCAAAAGATCTCTCTGTTAAAATACTGAAGTTTGCAGCTGATACAACAGTGATTGGTCTCATTCTAGACAATGATGAATCTGCATACAGATGGGAGGTTGAACAACTAGCTTTGTGGTGCAAACAGAACAATCTTGAACTAAATACACTCAAAACCATAGAAATGGTGGTAGATTTTAGGAGCAACCCTCCTATACAACCACCTCTTACAATTCTAGACAACAGAGTATCAACAGTAGATACCTTCAAGTTTCTAGGTTCTACCATATCTCAAGACTTAAAATGGACACTTAACATAAAAAACATCATCAAAAAGCACAATAAAGAATGTTCTTTGTGTGCCAACTCAGGAAGGTCAAACTTCCCAAAGAACTGCTGATTCAGTTCTACAGAGGAATTATTGAATCTGTCATCTGCACCTCTATAACTGTCTGGTTTGGCTCTCCAACGAAATAAAACAGACACAGATTTCAACAGATAATTAGAACTGCATAAAAAACAATTGCTACCAACCCGCCTTCCATTAAGGACCTGTAAACAGCACCAATCAAAAAAAGGGCTGTGAAAATATCTACAGACCCTTCACATCCTGGACATAAATTGTTTCAACTTCTATCCTCAAAACAATTCTATAGGGCACTGCACACCAGAACAACTAAACACAAGGACAGTTTTTCCTTGAATGCTATCACTCTGCTAAACAACTAATTCCCACAACACTGTCAAACTACTTAGTAAGACTATATTCTCATTCTATTACCTATCTCTTCCCACTTATGACTATAACGGTGTTGCTTGTATCTTTACAAATTGTATTGTTTTATTTGTTTCCTAGTATGATTCAATTACCTATGACTATCACTAAGTGTTGTATCTTATGATTCTTGATGAATATATTTTATTTTTTCTTTATGTATACTGAGAGCTTATGTACCAAAGACAAAATCCTTGTATGTCCAATCACACTTGGCCAATAAAGAATTATATTCTATTCCATCTGATAGACTGCTGATTTCCATTTGTTTCTGATATGATCAGGCAGAATAGTGCATCTGGTTCTGTCAATGTTATCTTGGTGGAATGGGAAACATGCCCTTTTTATTAATTGCCATGTCTGCCTTCTGAAATGATGTTCCCCAGAGATTTGTGTAGCTCCCACTCCTGTGACATTTAGAATCATTAAGGAATCAGGGGCTTCTAAAATTGGATAAATAAATAAAGGGCATACTATTTATATTCAAAATTATTTGCACAGCAAAAAAAATACGTCTGTTGAAAGTAAGATTTCTTTGATAGACTATGCAAGCATTGGCAAAAGGAGATAAAATATTCTAGAAACATGGGAAACAATAATGCAATGGACTGTGAGAATAACTGAGGAATAGGAGGAAGACAAAAAACAGGATATCATCAGTTTTCTTGCAGATTAAGGCAGAGAGGAGAGAGTCACTTTTAGACTTGCATATTCTACTACTATAAGTTTGTAAGAAAAAGTAGTATTAGTGTTCATAACTTTGGTTTCCAAGTTTGGTCTATCTCAAAGGGTTAATTGGAAGTAGCTCAGGCAGATGACTTACTTTTTCACTGGAATATGAGAAGGGCAAAGGAATGGCACAATCAGACTTGCAAGAGTCTTATTTTATTTATTTATTTGTTTGTTTGTTTGTTTGTTTAATTAATTAATTTATAGTGCCACCTATTCACCCATGGCAACTCGAGGCGGCTTACACAATGTAAAACCATATTTAAAACAAAAAATAAAAAACAATAAAAATTAACAAAAAGAATCAAATAAATTAATAAAGTACAATAGAACAAAATATGGAAAAACAATTGCCCCCCAACTCTCACTCCCACTGTGATGACAGCAGATCACACAAGATTCTTATAGCCAATCTCAATAAAATCTAGTTCTAGTCTTTCTGTGGAGTTAGTTTCTGGTCTGTCTACCTATGGCTCTGGCCATAGCCTCATTTTTATGAAATGAAGTGAAGGAATAATGTTCCAGAGATATAGACACAGATTTTATTTGAACTCAATTGAATTCCAATATAAAATAATTTCAAATTGATTTTGTTATATAGAATTACTCAGAAGTTATTTCAACCAATCAGTCAATCATGGCTAGCTATGACTGGGTAAAATTATTTTTTTAGAGTCATTCATTATTATATTTAATTGCTGTCTTTTTCTGAGATCCCAAGGCAGTATACATGGATTTTTTTTTCTTATTTTGTCCCTAGATGATTGGCCTGAAAAAAGAATTACTGGCATAGATCATCCAATAACTCTCTGGTTAAATGTACTTGTACCTAATTCTTCCTGATTTAGTCCAATACCTAGCCCACAATGCTGCATTGGCATTAATGGAAGCTTTCTTCTATAAGTAACAACTTAGTTGTGTTAGTCTTTAACAATCTTGAGGCTTAACTCATCCTTTTTATGCTACAGCTCCAATTTTGCAATTGCTAATAATAATTTAGTTCTAATGTATTTAGTATTTCATCTAATTTGGCTCTGGTATTTACTCAATTGCACTCTGCAAATATGGTCGGACTCCAGCTCATAATTTCCACAGCTAAGCTTTAGTATTAGGAAACAAAATTTCTATAACTGAATCTTGGCGTCTTCTGCTTCCTACCAAACCTATCAATTTCAGTGGAATTAAGGCTCAGAATAATAATTAAAATGGGCTGGCATAGAGCTATCTATACTAATTATATATATCTACACTGTTTCAAGTTATATAGGTTAAAAAATTTTTTTGCAGAGTGATCTTATGGCACTTGTCCGTAAGAATGCTGATAGCAATAGGATGAACCTGGTGCTGAGACTGAACCTGGTTCTTGAGACCGAAACCATCCTGCACAATTAGAAACAGTATAGAAACAATGTAGTTGATATTAACAATATGTGTTTAGTTGCCCATGAACCATAGTTGAGATTTGACTGCCTAGATAGCCAGCATTCAACTACCGTATGTGGATTCTAGCTGTGCTCACCTCATCTGCCATGTGAACTATATCTAGCACTCTGATTGTTTATGATGAAAGATATGTGAAGGATGTAAATATGATGAGAAATTTTGAATGAAGAACAGACAGTTTTGAGGATAATGTCAACAGTGGATCTTGGAAAAAAATGGGCAGGATAAGAAAGGAAAGGGCTAAATAGAAAATGAAATGACTTTATGAAGAAAGCATATAAGTCTTGTATGAACAAGTATTGTAAGGTAGATTAATCTTGCAACCAAATGGGAACTGGGAAAAGGAATGAGGATGTGAAAACTATTTCATAAAAATAAGGATAAACCCATAAAATATAGTTAAAACATACCCTTCCCTCCCAAGTGCCAAACCAAACATCTTTACAGTTCAAATACAAAAAATACAAATAAATATAAAATTTATGACAATGTCTAATTCATGCATGTAATTTCTTTGACTTACTACTTATTGTATTTTTGCTGTTTGCATAACTTCCTCATCCAAATTGAACAAACTGAGGTTATATTTTTATGTATATGTCTTATATGTATACAATTTTATGTCTTAAGTATACAATATCTAAGTTTAATATCTATTCACATTTTTTCTGACTAGCAAATATTATTATGCTTCTTTCCATCTATAAAGATTATTATCTCAAGCAAGTTATTGGTTGCTTAGGGCACTTTCTGAAACACATGCTTATGTGTTGTGATTATAAACTCCATATTTTTTAATAAAACAATTATATTTGGATATTATAGTCCCAAAGTTTGGATAGTTGTCATTCTGCTGGCCTTTTGTAAGCTACTGAACATCTAGTTCTTCTTCTGGGCAGTGGGCTAGGCTGTTGACTGATCCTGTCTTGGTGGTGTGATAGTATATTTTTTCAGTCACTCCAAGTACCATGTATTGTTATTAAATTGTTTTTGTTGGTTGTTTTTAATTGGCTGTTAGTCACCTAGAATCATGCATTAAGGGGTGACTATATAAATTCAATAGGTATATAGATATACAGATATAGATGGCTAATTTGGGCAACCTAGATTAGGCTGTATTTATCTCATAAAACCTATTTGTTATAGAAAATGCAATGAAAAAATTGAAAATTTCCTACAACTATATAGAATGAAGTTGAGATTCTGCAGCCATTACATTCTTTATTAAATTATGAATTGACTGTAGAAGCAGTAGGAGCTGCTTCCAACAGATGTTAGCAACATAAGGCTGTTCCCAAGGCAACCTTTATGGCTCAGAAATATAGAACAGTGCTTTCTTGAGAGTGAATGGAGAAACTGTTTTCTTTGTTGAACAAAATCTCCCAGACAAATCAGCAACCCAAATGCTGCCTATTAATTATTTTATTAAGATGCCTAATCATTAATATTAAGAAGAATAATTTGTTCAAAAGAAGAACCAGTTCTTATCATCCACCATCTCATAATCCTAGTAATGCCTCCTGAATATAAGTAATAGTTCTGGGAATTAGGGGAAATCTTTGCGTCCTTTGCTATTCTGTCTTCTACTGTAAAATAAGAAGAAGAGAAAGAAAAAAAAAAGGTCATTGGAAATAATACAGTTGTATGTGGTGATGCTTCTCCTAATTAAACCTGCAAAAGCAAATGATACCTTTGATGGATCACTTCCCAAAATGATTGGGGAGAATCATTTTAGACAGTTTGCAAGCATAGCATATCTTTGTTATTCATTAAACAACCCAACTTCTTTTTGAGCTTGAAAGAATGCAGTGTAGCCTTTGAAACATATAAATAGGGATTGCCTAGAACAGGGGTGTCAAACTCAAGGCCTGGGAGACAGATCCAGCCTGCGGGATACTTAGATCTGGCCCGTGCAGCCACTCTGGAAACAGTGAAGGACTGGCCCGGGGTGCTTCTGCCAGTGAAAACAGTCTCCTGAGCTCCGTTTTCAGATGCCACAGCCTCCTGCAACCCTCTGCCAGTGGAAACAAAGCTCAAGAGGCCCTCTTGAGCTCCTTTCACTGGCAGAGGGTTGCAGGAGAACATGGCAGCCAAAATGGAGCTCGGGAGCCCATTTTCACTGGCAGAGCGCTCCATCAGCCACAGGCACCCCTGACAGGGTGATATCAAGCTGGCCATGCCCCCTGGCCACGTCCCCCTGAGGTCAAGCACAACACTCAATGAAATAGAGTTTGATACCCCCAGCCAGGGGTGGGATTCAAATTTTTTAACAACCGGTTCTGTGGGTGTGGCTTAGGTGGTAGGCGTGGCTTGGTGGTCATGTTATTGGCTGGATGTGGCCAACTCAATATCACTCACATCGAGGCACGCATCTCCTCGCCTAGCCTCTCATGACTGTGGGGATGCTGCAATAGTCATAAGTGTGAAAAATGGTCATAAGTCACTTTTTTCAGGGCCACTGTAACTTTGAATGGTCACTCCACACAAGCAAAGCTTGTGGAAAGAAGGGATAAAAAATTCCAGAGAAGTTCTGAGACAGGAAGTCTCATCCTGCCAAGAATGTAATAAGGTTAATGGAGAGGCAGTTTCTATAAGGAACACCAGAATGTTTCCTTCCTGCCTTACTTTCAGGATTAGACCAGTAATTTCTTCTAACAACCGGTTCTCTGAACTGCTTAGAATGTTAACAACATGCTAGCAAATAGGTGTGAACTGGTAGAATCCCACCCCTGACCATAGCCTAGAACTTCAGAGGGCCAATGTGCTCCCATTTACTTGAGATCTAGAATACTGCCTCCAATCATGCTCAGAATTGTAGAGATGAAAGAGACCTGGAATTGAGCTTCTAGTTCAACCTTCTGCCCAAGACAGGACTCCTTGAATCATCCTGGACCAATGGTTGTCCAATATTTTCTGGAAAATCTCCAGCGATGGAGCACCCACAAGTACAGCTGAACCATGCACAACTCTACAACTGTCCCAAGAAACATTCTTCTGTGCTTTAATGACTGGAAGACATCTGGGAAAATGTTACTTCCTGCTTTTTCCTTTTTTTATTTTAGGGAATAAAAATTAAAAATAATAAAGCCCAAGCAGGGTACGCACTACTGTGAGCAATTCTGCTGAAATTATCTTCCCCTTTCTTCCTTTTTTCCAGATTCACTATGTTTTTGTAAAAGTACTCTAGCACTTGGCAGCAGGAAGAGAAGGTTAATGTTCTTGTTCACCCTTTAATCCTTATTTGGATGACAGAAGTGGCCAGGAGGCATAATTTCGGCCCTACATAATTACAGAATGTTCTGAGCTAAAATGATTCTCTTTTCACTCTATCACACAGTACTTTTTGGTTAGCTCAGTTAAGTCTGTAACATGAATACAGCCTGTGAATATGTGGAAAGGAAAGACATTTATTTTTTATTAAACATTTAACTTTACTGCAAACCTAATGGAACACAAAGGACTTTCTGCAAGGAGATAGAACTGAATGCCATCTTTTTGCATCGGTTCTCTAGGCAACATTGGCATTCACAGTGTCCTTGATTTATTCCTGATTGCTCTGAGTTGGGTTGACTGGATGGAAGAATACGAGGTAGTTAAAAATAGAATAATACAAAGATCCCAAAAAATAGGTACTCTAGAAAGCAATAAATCAACATTATCAGAACTAACATTCCACAAAAACTCTACCAACTACTCTAGCCCAAGGCCTAGAGCAGGGGTCCCAAAGTTGGCAACTTTAAGACTGGCTGGAGAATTCTGGAAGTTGAAGTCCCCAAGTCTTAAAGTTGCTAAGTTTGGAGACCTCTGGCCTAGAGAAATAGTTGGGTTATGAGGGCTTCTTTAAAGGGAGTCAGGATGTGGCAGCAATATAGAATGTCTAGGGCCAAACTATATGAATTCCAGGAAATTCTCTGGCAGAGAAGATAAATTTTCTGACTCCCATCAGATGGTACTCTTTAATCCAGGGCTATCTGACTCAGGGCCCACAGACCAGATGCATCACGTGCTGGCCACGTTCATGCCCAGTTTAACAAAGAAGAAGAAGTCTTCATGCAGGCACTAAATTCTCTTTTACTTTTCCACATCTAAATTACTCCAAAAACTTGTCCCATCCAGATAGAATAAATGCCTTTATCAATGCCTGATGCAGGAATCTTAATTTGGGAAAATATTGGAAAGGGAACTTCACAAGGACAGTGGTGTCACCCAAGCAGGAAAAGCCCGAAGGGAACATCAGGCCAGCCATAAA
>BHFT01017713.1:0-44014 GCA_004320025.1 Laticauda laticaudata | reverse complement strand
CTGATCCTGATTATATTTTATAATTAGGTTTGGCAGCCTCTCATAGATCTTAGTTCACGTTGTTCTTTGGCTTCCTCCTTTCCACCTACTGCACCTTCTTTTTTTTCAGTCGTCATATTTGACAGTCACCTCTTGGAAATTCAATTAGTGAAATGATACTTTTTCTGCCTCTTCCTCTTCCCTCTGAAAAATTCTATGTAAAATGATTCAGCTTTCTCAGTTGAGGTTCAATTTCCTGTAATCTCATTCTTGCCATGTGGAAAATTCAAATCTTCTGTAGCATTCAAGTACCCATCTATAATTCCCTAGATTCTTAGAGTAGCAATTTAGTCAGAAATTGGTATTCTCTTCTCATCTCTCTCACTCTTCTGGGTTCTTGTTTCAAAACCGACAATTCTCTTATCTTTATATTTCAATGTTTTTTCTCTTGCCACTTGCAATATTTCCGTTTAATGGCTTTCTTTGTAAATCTATTGTGAACTTCTCTTGGGTAGGGCTATTTCTCATTGTGTAACTTGTGAAAATCGATAGACCTCATTCTACTTCCGACTCCATCATCTGCTCTTCAGATATTCCAAAGCTTCTGCCAATATTTCTATCATTATCTCAGCTAGTGTTGCTCCTTTTTCTCTTCTATGTTTTGAAATCTAAGGTAGAATTCTGATCTATCCATCTGCCATCACAACAATCCACTTTTATCTTGTTCAACCACCGTTTATATATTATCAATGTCTCCAATCTCTTCTGTCCTCTTTGTTTATCTTCTTCAATTTTTAGTAGTCTCTCATCATACTTCATACATTTGATGGATGTTCTCCACTTTTTCATGTGTTTTCCCTGTTCTTTTGTCTCAATTCTTGTTACAATGTTTCAATGTTCTCAATTCTCTTTTCAATATTCTCAGATCTTGTTTGAATGTTTTGAATTCCTTGCAAAATCATCTGCAGGGCTGATTTTTTTTTTCTTGTTCTTCCTCTTGACTTAACATTGTCTTTATTGAATGTTGTCCTCCAGATGGTGGAGAGGAGGAAGTGGAAGTTGAAGAACTTCTGAATTACTTCTGAATTCTTTAGAGGAATGTTTATTTTAAATATGAGTTCCAGAACATAATTTTGGTAAAGGTTGGAAGTATGACAGTGACTTGTGTATGAGGACACCATGCCACAGAATGAGATACATGAAATGTTTAATATTATATCGTCTTCTAAAATACATATAGGAATTAGAATCTGTGGCATTTTTTAATATCACTGAAGAAGATAAAGAGGAATGTTAATGTCAAAAGCATAGGCAGTGTCAAAGGCAGGGCAAAGTGTCAAAAGCAGGACAAAGTGTTTTAAAATAGTGGATAAATCTTCAGTATTGATGTTTCAAGAAAAAAAAATAGATATCATTTCTATAACTAGGATTATCTGAATACAACTAGGGGCATATTCAGCATTGAAATGTTTTCCTGGATTCTTTTTATGAAATACCTCAGAAATAAATGAATACAGATTCACAAAAGATTCCACAGGGCCAAATAACTCTGCAAACAAACCTGGAGACAGATAAAGAAAAAAATGTGGCACACATAATGGGATCAAATGACCAAATAGGATAATTGAAGCTCAATCCACTATCATTAGTAGGTCTACCACTAGAACAATAGGTTCTCTAGTCAGTTTCATTACTTTTGAACAATAGGCCATATGGATCAGCTCTGCTTTGGTTTGAGATTTCAGATTGTCTGTCATCCAACCATCCAACTCTGCTTAACTTTTCAGATCAGAATCAATTGGAAGCTCTGGAACACTAAAATACTTTGTTCTTCTTAGTGTTGATAGAAGAAGCTCCTTCACTTACATTAGCAGAGTCTGTCACATTGATGTATTATTGTTATAAGTCATGTTGAGTGCTTATATAAGCAACAGATGGGATGTATCTTTAATAAACAAGTTGAACAATCCCTGTAAGGCAGTATTCAAAGAGGAAGAGTTGCACATGTTTCATACTAGATCTATAATTTTGCAGCATCCTAAATTAATATAATGAAGAATGAGTCCTCAAATGAATAAGGGCACAACACTAATTATTCCCTCTTTCATTAATATTAACAGGTAGGTAACTCGATAAGACAACTTTTATTTCAACAAAATGTAGGAGTATTTCAGTAAACATGGTTCAGACATAGAAAGATCAGGAACATTGTTCAAGCACTCTGGATAATGAGTGGTTAAACATTAAATAGGTGAAGAGAAACAAATTGGATAAAGTTCAGGCAGTCAGTGTTATTATTTCTTCTTATGAATTTTTCATATTAAGTTGTAGTTAGAATTATATAAACTAGACATGTTCTGGTTGGCTTTTCAAGATACATGGCCTTAACTGGATAAGTAGTGAAAACAAGTATATTTAGTACTGCAGCATACGAGAAATTGAACAGATAGTGCCATTTATTTGTAATTCAAAATTTCAGTGTAGTTCTAACTTTGCTTTTCCCAACATAGGCAATCTGGTACCTTCTGGATTCTTTGACTATACTTCTCATAAATTTCATTTACCAAGGTCAATGGGGTGGGAGTTAATGTTCAAAATGCCTGATACCATCATCCCAACTATTGTTCCTTAACTATTTCAACTGGTTACAGATACAGTATATTCTTTGGATGTGGAAAGCCTACATGTGAATAATTGAATAATTCTTTTGTTACAAGAGTAGCACAGGTAGTAATAAATCGACTGTGGAATTATAATGAAAACTAGAAGGTGCTACCACATAAGCATTTGTATTCCTAATGTGCTTAGCATACACTTTTAATTTCAAAATTTCTACAAAAGGAATTTGTATTTAACTTCTAGAGTAAAGCACAGTGGCTTTGTGGTGAGGACACTGGGCTGGAGGTAGCAAGCCTAAGTACTGCCATGAAGTTGGGTGAGCTCTCATTCTTTGCTCCCATTCCTGCCATGGATATAAAAGGGACCCCCAACTGGGTGTATCCAGGCAATGGTGATGTCACTGGCTAATCCTTTCAACCCGGAAGCACCTCAGTGTTTCTAACATGAGTACAAACAAACAAACCTTTTGGAATTACGAGCATGCATGGATCATAATTATTATCCATGAATCATGGCTATTAAATGATTCTATTAAAATGTATAAACATATGTATGTTCTTCCTATATGTTTTAAACAAGTCACACCTGTGGTGTCATGGTGGTTAGAGTGCAGTACTGCAGGCTAACTCTGCCCTGTTTGATTCTGATTGGCTCAAGGTTGACTCAGCTTCCATTCTTCCAAGGTCAGTAAAATAAGGACCCAGATTGCTAGAGGCAGTACACTGATATTTGTAAATTGTTACATTTTTACGGGTGATATATAAATCTAAGTTCTATTGCTACTGCTATATACTCCTACCTTATATATTGAAAATTGCGTAGGTATGTGTTGACATTCATTTGGAATATATTTTGTACTTTGTCTTCATGGGTGTTCAGTTATTTAGAAATTTGATTAGAAACAATTCCTTGTCATTTCTTTTTTGGATGTATCATATAATCAAGCAGGACTTCTGGGTTGAACCACCTGCCAAACTTTAATTAATTTAAACTTAGTATCCCATAGGACCCAAACTACTTCATCTACTTTTTCAATTTTTCTAGGACTTTAATATTTTAGTACAGTGGGTAGGTTCTTATTAGTAAATATTTAAATATGTATAATAAACAGAGGCATATACCCTGACCTTCAATTTCCTACTTTTGTGTAATAAATCAAACACTGGGAAGTAATTATATTATGTTTACCTATTATTATGGTAATGCATGCCAATAAAGGACCTGATCTCTTTTCAGTTGAAGTCACTGGAAAAAATAATAATGCTTATTTGTTGGTTGAAAAGTATGTTGCATCTTGCTTTCAAGACTAGAAGCCAGAACATATATTCTAAAGTGTTTAGAAAGTAAAGACATTACAAAAAAATGAAACATTGGAATTTCTTTTCTTTTCTTTTTTTCACAGTGAGCTATTTTAGTAGATCCATCATGATATGGCTCAACAACGACTGGCTCATATTTGGGTTTGTTCTCATAATCTATTTAACACTATACAAAGACATCATCATAATAAAGGATATGTCTTAAAGACCATTGTCTCTATGTCATTTCCCTCCCACAGTTTAGGCAACTTAGAAATGTATTTAATTGTTCTAGTATGAAAGTGATGGTTTGTTTCTTACCCATATGTAATTATTCCAAGGAAAATAACTTATTAAAATAAATATGAATATCTCAAGCTGTATAGTGCAGATAAATAGGGATATTAAGTGATAAAAATATCTGTGTAGAACTGAAAATAAATGTGAGTTTAAAACTTCAAGACTGATACAAGGAAGGCATTGATTTCACTCAGTTAAACAAAATAGTTGAAAAGTAATAAACACAGCTTGATGATTTATCCAGTGATATGGTTAAAAATCAAAAATACCTCCTTCAGATCATTTTCAGTTTTTAATTTCCTGGTTCCATTTGGGTTTATTAATTTTCAATGAGGCATTGGAATGCAAATGCAATTTTATATATTATTACAGTATACCACTAACAACTAAGATTTTAAGGAATTCCAAACATTAAATGTTTCTTATTATATGAAAACAAGCTTTATTCAGCCACAACCAAAATAATATTAATGTTTATTGAATTCCACCCATATCAAAAAGGTTGGTTAAGAGCCTTTCAATATTGGACCTGCAATACATTTAAAAGTGTATTGGAGAAGAGCCCAGAGATATCATTGAAAAAGGAGTGCAAGAATCATTATGAGAATCATTAAGAAAAAATAAAAGACAACTCAGTCATGGGAAAGGAGGGAGCGTAATAAAGAAATTCAAAATAACCCAACCTTGCTTCTCTTTAGTGAAATAGGAAGTTGATAGAAACTCTGGCAGGTTTGAAGATTCTGCTATTATATCTTACAACAATATTATTCAAACTTATCTACTTGAAGATGTTTTGATTTCAACTCCTAGGATGTACTGTTCATTTACATGTTTTGGTCACTTTTTTTGATAAAAATTTGGTCATGTTATTACTATGTTTTTCCAAGTTCCTATCATAAATTTAAGTTTTAAAATATTAATATATTTTAATTATACTGCCAAAACTTGGAATTTGTCCATTTAAGAAGAGCTTGAAATTATTGGGCTTGGATTATTGCTCAAACATTCATTATGCAATCCTGGAGGAATATGAACATATCAGATTTCAAAGGTTGGTTTAATTAAATTTCTCCATTTTCAGGCTTGGTATGATTAAGACTCAATAAGATGTTTGAAAACTGCAAAGTCAGTAAAATGAGGTCCCAGATTGTTGTGGGCAATATGAAAATAATGCTTCTACATTGTAAACTACTCAGAGAGTACTGTAAAGCTCTATGGGATGGTATATAATCGGGGGTGGGATTCAACTTTCTTAACAACTTGTTCTGTGGGCGTGGCCTAATTTGTGGATGTGGCTTGGTGGTCTTGTGACTGGATGGGCATGGCTTGTAGGTCATATGACTGGGGTAGGCATGGCTAGCTGGCCATGTGACTAGCAAACCAAATATAAGTGGTCTTTGCTTAATGGCCAGTTGCTTTCCAAGTGTTCTAATTTACGACTTATCTCCCAAGAGCTACTTGACCTGTTTTTGGTGTTTTGACAGCCATGTGTGTGCGCACACACATACACACACACACACTTATGATCAGTTACAACATCCCAAACAGTCTTGTGACTAAGGTTTTCTATGTTTTTGCCAGTTTCCAACAATTCCTTCTGGCTTCTGGTTAAAAATGCCCATTGGGAAAAATTGACTTGTTTAACAACCACAGTGTTTTCTTAATGACAAGATTCACTTAATGACCATGGTGTTTGCTTAACCCGGGGTCTTCAACCTTAAACACCCAAAGAGCCATTTTTCTATTTTCTTTTAAACAGGTATCTCTCTCTATTTCTCTCTTTCTCCCTCTTTCTCATCTTTTTGTTTCTCCATTTTTCTTTCTTTCTCTCTCTCTCATCTCTCTGTCTCTTATCTCTCCCTCTCTTTCCCTCCCTCCCTGTCTCTCTCTCTCTCTCTGTGTCTGTCTTCCCTCTCTCTGTCTGTCTTCTCTCTCTTTCCCTCCCTCTCTTTCTTTCTCTTTATCTATATGTTTCTTGTCTCTCTCTTTTCCTCCCTCTATCTCTGTCTCTTGTCTCTCTCTTTCCCTCCTTCCCCTCTCTCTCTGTGTCTCTCTTGGTCTCTCTTTCTTTCCCTCCCTCCCTCTGTCTCTGTCTTTCTCTCTCTGTCCCTTGGGGGGGGGGGGGGNAAAATAACCCATGCTCACAAGAAGTTGTATTTCTGATGTTTTTCAAGCTTAGCAACTTTAAGACGTATGAATTTAAATTCCCAGAATTCCCCAGGCAGCATGAGACTTGATCATTTGATTACTCCCAAGTCAGTAACATGAAAGAATTACCAACTTTAAAGATACTGAACATTGTATCTCTGTATGAATTGATTTAGTAAGATCCCATACTTACCACGTTCCTGTCTCTGCTTGGACAGAATCATCAAGGCACTTCTATGGGATTGCCCCTTGTACCAAGGAACTGGTTTAATATTGACTCCTCCTCCTCCTCTTCTTCCTCCTCCTCCTCTTCCTCCTTCTCCTCCTCACTAAATGCATGGATTGACCTCAAATGGATCATGTTACCTATTTTCTACTGGTGGATTAATCTATAAAATGTAATAAAAACTTCCCCCTTCATCACAAGGATACAGCTTTAAAAATATTAAAGTCCTCCCCCCTTAAGGGATACTTACTCCAGGCTACTTTAAAATGCTTTAAAGCCCAGTTCAGTTCCAACAACACTTCCTGGAACTTCTCTTTGTAGCACTGAGCTCCTTGGCTTTTATTTTGAAATCCAACACACTTGGGCTTCTGCGCTGGATTTTAAAAAGCAAGCAGCTACTCAGTGCTACAAGAGGTGCGGGGAATCTAATGAATTTGTTAAGTGAATTTTGTCCCACTTTGCGACTTTTCTTGCCACATTTGTTAAGTGAATCATTGTAGTTATTAAGTTAGTAGCATGGTTGTTAAGTAAATCTGGCTTTCCCATTGATTTTGCTTGTCAGAAGGCTGCAAAAGATGATTACATGATTTCGGGACACTGCAACTGTCCTAAATATGAACCAGTTATCCAATATCCAAATGTAAATCACATGATAATGGGGATGCTTCAACAATCATCAATTTGAAAAAATGGTCATGACTCATTTATTTCAGTTTCATTGTAACTTTGAATGGTCACTAAATGAATGAGCTTTTATAAGTTGAGGAATACCTATATATGTTCAGCATATAAGTTGAATAAATAAGGGAAGAATATATATATAGCCTTGTTGAGGAGATCCAGTCTGAGCTTCTTCGGTGACAGACCAAAATCTGCGATTATGCACAGTTTTGATCTGTGCTTGCTGCTGGAGCACCCTGAGCTGGCTGATTTCGGGGCTAAGCCACCCCGTAGAGGTGGTGAAGAGGGGGGAGACTGCCAGCAGGGTTGAGGAGAGCCGCATCTCTCCTCCCAGGCTGGCCATTTACTCCCCTTTCCCATAAGGTCAGGTTGCAGCGGTTTGGGTCCAGAAATGGCCCTCCTCAAGGAAAAACTCGACCGGAAAAGAATGTGCAGGAGAAGATAAGAAGAAAAAGGTTTTGGCTGACCGGGAATCGAACTCGGAAAACAAACAATAACAAGGATACCCATGGAATTATTTTAATAGAACAACATTGTTCCCAAAGATAGACTTTGAAGCTGCGAATGAGAGAGGGAAAGAAAGGATTTGTTTTGTTTTTTCTTTTCTTTCCCCTATATTGAACAACTAAGAAGATTAAGCAAGAATCGGCAAAAATCCCTTTGATGGTACAGGGATTTAGCTTAAAATAAAAATGTCAAAGGGATAATAAAGATTTCTGCGACTTCTCAAAAATTAAAAGAAGAAAAAAAAACAAAGGGTCGGATCTGGAAAAAGGGAGGAGACCCCTGGAAATGAAGGAATTAACAGGTGGAAATCTTTAACAAGATTCCTAAAACATACATTTTAACTGACACTTTGCTTACATAGAAAACGAGAACCTCCAGGAAGAGAAGGTTGGAAAAAAGCAAGCGAGAAGAAGCTTTGGTTTATTCTAGTTACTTGTGTGATTTTTGGATATGTTTATTATATAAATATGAAATTAAGAGAATGGAGAGGATGAAATTTAGGTCATAACCATGAGGGAACATTTTTACATTTTATAATGTGTTATAAAAATGATAAGTGAAGAGCGAATATGAAAGAACATGAAAAAAATAAAAAATCAAATGTTATATAAGTGTGGGCCTAGAAGTTATGACCTTCCTGTTAAAAGGAATGTTAAAGATGTCAAAGATATAAACTAACATTATTCGACAGAGCTGAACTGGAATTAGAATAAGATTTTATTATTATTGTTTTTATATACTTTTCTCTTTAAAGAAATTAGTGCGTACTTTAAGAATGTACCGCTAGAACTATCGACTGGAAGATTTATGTGTTATATTGAATGTATAAGTTGTTTAAAGGCATAAACTGAAGTTTAAATAAGAGCTGAATGGATAAAAATTAAAAGATACAAAGGTGTCATACTCCAATTAGTAACATATGGGAAAATTTTGTTTAATGAGAAAAGAAAATATGAAATTGAAACAGGACAGACAAAAGTATAAACACGATGACTAGAAAGGTATTGAAACTTAGAAAAAGATATATATTTAATTGAATTTAGAAAGGAATGAGAAAATTAAAAGTAAGATTGAGAAAACTAAAGGAAGGGGAAAATTATTGAGAAAATGTTAAAATAGTAATAAGATATGGAATAGAACACAAAGTTGAATATAAAATTGAATTTGTGTATGGAGAAGTGATAACCCGGGACCATGCTATTCTTGAAAAAAGAAATTTTACTTGTATTATGTTTTGTGAAAACTCAAATATTTTTTCATTAAAAAAGGAACTTCTACTGGATTGCCCCTTGTACCAAGGCTCTGATTTAATATTGCCTCCTTTTCATCCTCCTCCTCCTCACTAAATGCATGGATTGACCTCAAATGGATCATGTTACCTATTTTCTACTGGTGGATTAATCTACTGTATAAAATGTAATGTAAACTTCTCCCTTCATCACAAGGACACAGCTTTAGAAATATTACAGTCCTCCCCCCTCAAGGGATACTTACTCCAGGCTACTTTAAAATTCCCGGTTCAGTTCCAACAACACTTCCTGGAACTTCTCTTTGTAGCATTGAGCTCCTTGGCTTTTATTTTGAAATCCAGCACTCTTGGGCTTCTGGGCTGGATTTTAAAAGGCAAGCAGCTACTCAGTGCTACAAGAAGTGCAGGGAAGCTAATGAATTGGTCAATTAAATAATACTTTTAAACTACTTTCTCTCCCAGCAATCTGGGCTGAGGCAGAATTAAACCATATCTGCTCCTTTGTTTTCTGAATGGATTTTATAGGAAGGAGGCTTAAATTCACACGCACACACACCAGCCATTTCCTCCTTGATCTACCTCATTCAGGAAGCATGGAGGACATAGTCAGCAACAGCAAAACTCAATATCTTCCAAATGGGATAGGCGCAGGTGGTGGTGGGAGGAGAGAAAGGGATTCTTGCTCCAGGCTTAAAGCCTGGCAGCTCCAGCAACATTATTACAGCAACCATTATTACATCATTAGAGGCAAGTGGCCAGGAAGGGAATGGGCAGGGCCAGCCAGGGGCATGATTTGCCAGTTCTCCGAACTGAGCAGAATCATAACATCCAGTTCTATAGAACCAGTGGTAACCAGTAGAATCCCACCCCTGTATATAACTGTAAATGATATTACTATTGGTATAATTTGAATATGGATGAGGGGGGCTAATTGAGTATACATCATCAAAATATTTCCAAGGATGAGGGCATTTCCTTTGTCTAAAACAAATTTCCTTTTGTGTTTTCAGTGTGGCACAGAGATGGAGACGTTATTCTGAAAACTTTAGTTGCGACTAGAAGTGCAGCCTCAGACATAACTTGTGAAATCTGGCTGTACTATTATGCAGGGTGATTTTGGCTTGAAGTCTCCTACCCTGAACATGTAAGTTAGAGAGACCATAAGTGATATATTCCAGAGCACACAGTGAATTATGTATATGTTTGCTGGTTTTTGCCATAGGAAGAAAAGATATTAGGATAAAATGGGGATGATGTAGAATAGTTGATGAGCTTTTATGGTGCTAGGGTGATATGAGTGTCATTTGTAAAGGTCATATGATTGTCTTATTTTTTGTCTGAGATTTTATTGTAAACTATCTTGGATTATTTTGTATAACATTGCCAGTCAGATAAATCGATCAATTGATAAATTAATCAATAAAACATTCCGAGATCATTGCATATCATATCCACAGACCTGCCAACTCCTGATAAAGGAAAATCTGGAGACGCATGAAAAAAAATCTGGAGATTCCATAAAAAATAGTAAGATTTACGGTCACGTGAGTAACTAACCAATCAGAGTGTGTTATATCCGGTGGTAGAAAAAGCAAAATGGAGGCGCCCAGAGTGAAAACAAATGTGCTGTATATATATATATGACTGTATGGTAATANGACTGTATGGTAATATCGATATTGCGTGATCTGAGAAGTGGCGTCATGTCATTTGTGTGAGAATCAGATTTATGTGCATATAAGCCGACCCCCAAATTTGAAAAAAAAAAAGCGCGTTTTAAATTCGGCATGAGATTGAGGAGCCTTGTCATGAGACCGTAAGAAATGACAAAAAATCGTGAGACTCAAGGCAAAACTGTGAGAGTTGGCAGGGCTGTATCCAGTCATAATGTAATTTAGGGTACTCCACCTGAGCTGTATTTTTTTCCTGCCATCCAGATTTGTAATGTAAATGCAAATGTCTCTAACAGTTGTTCTATATAAAAGGGTCAAATTCAAGGCATCATGCTGTCATGTGACATATCATGACATTTTTTTTCCCCTTCTTGGGCATGGCCTGTACATGATGCATTCTGTGGGCTGCCAGTTTGACATTTTCTTGGCCTGTTCTATTGCCTCCTTGGCCACTGCTGTGAATACTGATTGCCATTACTAAATTGAAGTTTGGATGATATGTATTGCAAGCCCCGCTACAGTGTGTACATATATACATATATATTTGTTTTTTTAAGTCTTCACGGGTACTTACATGATGTTTGCTGTTCAGCTTCCTTCGGTATTATCCACGTCATTGTAGTGCTTTTAAAGTGTAGGCACTTTCAGCAGAATCTCATCTGCAGTCATTAGGCTTCTGTATGATTTGATGTGGTCAGGGGTCTCACAGCCCCATTGTTTTAAATTTGAGGCTAGCTATAATTGTGGAGGATGTTTTTTCTCATCCTGATTGCGTTGGAGTCTTGGTCGTGTTTATTTTCTTGGAGTTTGTTTGTTGGTGTTTCTGGTTTCTTCTGTCTCTTTTTGTGGCTTTGATTGGCTGGCAACACTCTGTTCCTGTATTGGAGGCTTTCAGTGCAAGGTGGCTTCGCGTGAAAGGACGGCTATTATCTTATTAGGAAGGATAGGAGTCATCTGGGTGCGGTGGGGGGAGTGTTTGAGCTGGAAGTATCAGAGGGAGTCTGCTTGTGCCCAGAGTGTTGACTGGCTTTGGTGTGGAGATCTTTTCTATTTGGAGATTTTTCTATTTGAGAGTGCAGGCTTCAAATGATTGACAGTCTGGTGGTAATCATCTCTTCTATTCATGCTTCAAGGTCGTGTTTTTCAATCTCTATGGTTCTCTGATGATTCTGTGGCTGGGGTTTTTCCATAGTGGCTAGCGGGTTTTAGTGCCATTGAAGTTGATGTTGTGACCTGTGGTTTTATGTGTTGGACTAGTGAGGAGGTGTTGTCCAGCTTTTTTACTGCATTTTTGTGTTCATCAAGCGGGTATTTATTCTCTATTGGTCTGTCCCAATGTATGTGGCGGGCATGATGCACAGGGAATTCGTATATGGCTTGGTTTTCCAGGTCAATTTTGTCTTTGGGGTTTTTAGGATGGCTGCTATTTTTTTGTCTGTTTTGAAGGCAGTCTTGATAGTGATGCCTGTGTAGTATCTTACTGATTTTTAATCTGTTAGTACCTCTTATGTTAGGGCAGACAGCTGTTCCATAGGTCTGTTGTCTTCCAGGTCTCTGATTATGTCTTGGGTGTGGTTTTGTGGATCAAGTTGGTGATTTTGTTTTGTTGAAGCCGTTGGCTGTCAATACTTTAGTCAGGGTGTAATGTTCAGTCTTTATATGTGTCTTGTCTGCAAGAGCGTTTGGTTCTCGTAATTGGCGTTTGGTTCTGGTAATTAGTGTTTTGCACGGAATTTATCTGTGCTGGGTGGTGGGGATTGGGCGTTGAGGTAGCGGTTGGTGTGTGTTTTATTTTGGTATTGGTGTGTCCCAGTGTGCCGATCTGTTCTTGTTGTAATTAGTACATCTAGGAATGGTAAGTTGTTTGTTTATTTCCGTTTCCATGGTGGCACTTGGATTTTGGGGTGTGTGTTGTTTAGGTCTGTGCTTAGGAAGTTGTTATAGGTTTTCTTTCCAGTGGGCCAAATGCACAAAATGTGTCATTCGATGTATCATTAGCCTAGTTTGGGATTTGTGGTGGCTTAGCAGGGCTCGGATGTTGAATTCTTCCATGAACAGGTTTTGCAATGACAAGGTGACAGTGCGTCGATCCATAGGGGCTCCTCAATGTTGTTGTATCTTTGCTCCTTGTGTTTTGAAATATTGTGTTGTTTAGGCAGATGTTCTGTTAGTCCATGAGGTCTTTAGCTGGTTGGTATTTATTTTTGTGATTTCAAGAGTTTCTTTATGGGACGTTGAGTGGAATAGTGAAAACCACGTCGAAACTTCAACAACAAGATTTCTTGTTCTACATGTAGATCTTTGATAATTTCTAAGAGTGGTATGGTTTTGGTACATATGAAGCTACGGTTTCAGCATTGGGGCTGTAGTTGTTTGCAGAGGGTTTTGCTAGGTTTCTGTAATGGTGCTCCTTTGGGAGATGACTATGGGTCTGAGAGGTTAATTGCACTTCTTTGTGTGATTTTTGGTGAGGCCGTATTAATTTTTGCGGGCATCTAGAGATTTTTCTGCTTGGGATTGATCGTTGTTGGATTTCTTTGCTTATGTGGCTGGTTATAATTTTCTTCTTTGTCAATTTTTCCAGATATGTGGTGAGTCTGTGTTTATACGGTTTGTATGTGGAGTTTGAGTAGGTCTGTCAAATTTGTTTTGTAGTCTTTTCTATCATTACTACTGTGGCATTCCCTTGTCTGCGGGAGTATTATTATGCTGTTATCATTTTTCAGGGTTTGTAGCGCTCTGAATTCATCTTTTTTGAAAGTTATTTTTTGGGTGGTTTGGTTGTGCAATAAGATGTTTGTAACCTGGTAGTCTTATTCTGTCAGCTTCCATCTGTATTTTATTTGGTTAGGCTGGATTCTACTGCACATATGATGGTTCTGTGAGGATTTTTGGGGGCGCTATTGCATAAATGAAACTTTTGGTGAGGAATTCTTAGAAATGATCAAAAGAAAGATCTCCATGTGGAACAAGAAGATCTGGCTGTGTAAGTTTCTCGTGATCTTCACTATTCACTCAAGTCCAATAAAGAAACTTTGAATCATTCAAAATAAATACCCAACCCAGCTAAACACCTCATGGAACTAACTAGAACATTTCTTAACCAACCACATCATTTCATATACAAAGGACAAATGTGAGGATCACCACTGTCACCCGTCATTGCAAAACCGATTCATGGAAGAATTCGAATCCAGAGTCCTGGCTAATGCACCCACAAACCCAAAACTATGGCTAAGATACATCGATGACACATTTGTGATTTGGCCCCATGGAAAAGGGAAAACCTAAACAATTTCCTAACACACCTAAACAACACACACCCAAAATCAAGTGCCAATGAAACGGAAATAAACAAACAACTACATTCCTAGAGGTACTAATCTACAAAAAAGAACAGATGGCACCACTGGGACACACCATATTACCAAAAATAAAAAACACACACCAACGCTCGTTCAACGGCCCAATCCCACCACCACCAGCACAGATAAATTCCGTGGCGAAACACGTAATTACCAGAACCAAACGCCTTGCAGATAAACACATATAAAGACTGAACTATGCACCCTGACTGAAGTATTGACAGCCAATGGCATCAGAGTTCCGTGGCATCAGAGGGAGTCTGTCTGTGCTCAGGGTGTTTGTCTCGTTTTGTGGTGTGGAGATCTTTCTATTGAGCAGTGCAGGTTTCAAATGATTGACAGTCTGCTGGAATCATCGTTCTATGCATGCTTTCAGGTCTTTGTCAATCTCTTGGCTTCTCTGATGATTCTGTGGTCGGGGTTTTTCTATTAGGGTTTTAGTGCCATTGAAGTTGATGTTGTGACCTGTGGTTTTCATGTGTTGGACTAGTGAGGAGGTGGTGTTCCAGCTTTTTTACTGCATTTTTGTGTTCATCTAGGCGGGTACTTATTCTCCTATTGGTCTGTCCAATGTACGTGGCTAGGCATGATGTACAGGGAATTTCATATATGCCTTGGTTTTCCAGGTCAATTTTGTCTTTGGGGTTTCTCAGGATCCTGATTCATATAGAAACTCATTTACTCCCAAAAGAAAAACACAACAAAGCTTTCTAGAAAATGAGATGGAAGAAAATTATATTTTTAGCACAGATAATTGATAGCATAACATTCCAAACAAAAATTATCAGGAAAAACAGTCAGTGTAAGGTTGGATGTCGTACTTACAAAGGTAAGAAGACCATGATTATGAGTTCATTTAAAATGGACTGTATTAGTTGCTTATTTGCATCAGTAATCATACAGCTTAATTTGATTAACCAGGCAGGGTAAAAACCTAAATTTGTAAGATTTTTTTTTACTGTATTGTATGAACTAAAGCTTAGAGAGAAATATATATTAGAAAGGCAGGGTCTGAGCTTTTTTACAGGAAGATAAATAAGCTGTCAAAATGTTCTTCATTTTTTAAATAAGTGCAATTGTGTGTACTGCCACATATGTACAAAACTTGACGTACCTTGACTCTCTTTTGTTTCTCACCTGACAGGCACTCAGCAATACTATTAAAAATGCTTCTTTCCTTTCACTTCCTTCAATGCTATTAATAAAGAGGAACCATTTCCAAAATTCCCAACTGGTCTACATGTAAATTCAGCTAATTATACATTAATTGACAAGGCTGTAAAAGGACACTCTAGAGAGACAATCACTTTGGAAGCCCAGTTCATTAAAAATGAATGTGTATAAGCTTTTGATGCATCTCCCATGGAACCTTGATGTAGGAGTAAAATAGAAAGAGAGACAAAAGTGAAATATCCCTTCTCCCTGCCATCAGTAGAGGATCATTACGTTACATAGGGCTCTGATTGTTTGCAATTGCACACATATAGACATACTGAGCTGAGCAAATGCGGACATTGAGGGAGATCGATAATACAACAATAATGACACAGCTTCTTCTTGGAAGAAAAAAAATCAATTGTACCAGACCATTACCTGAATTGGCAGGTTTTAATTCTTTAGAACTCTATTGTTGGATTGAATAAGAGTTGGAAATAAATCAGAAAGCTCTGTACATAGGCATGTAAAATGCAGGGAGAAATGGATAAATTTTAGTTGATGTAAAAGTAGAAACTTCTACAGCAATCTGGGAAGATTAAAACAATGAGCAACTTTTCCTTTGGGTGGAATGGTTACTGATCAAAGTTCACCCAAATCTACCTCAAGAAAAATGTGAATTTCTATGTACAACGTTTTTGTCCTTTTAGTTCTGTATCAAGTGTCACTGTATGCTCATCAGAACTAACAAAATAACAGAGAGGTAAGGGATCTTGTAATTCTTATAGTACAATCCCCTGCTTGATCAGGTGACCCTACATCATTTTAGACAAGTGGTTCTTTAGACAATCTCATTTTAAAAACCTCCAGTGATGGAAGGCCCACAACTTCTGAAGGCAAACTGTTCCACTATTTAATTGTTCTAACTATAAATCAGACATAGAATGGTAGACTTGGAATCAATGTCATAACTTTGCTTCTGAGCACCAATTCTGTGATTTAAAAAATAGCTAAGAGAAGAATAAAGGAATGACTGTGGTTAACTTCACATTTTAATTTTAAATGAATTAAAAATAAATTTTAATGTTTTCAAAGAAGGATAAATGGCCACTTTGGGAGATGGTTTAGTGGGTTCCTGTTTTGATAAGATGGTTAGACTAAAGAAAGAGCCAAACAATATCTTCCAATCAGAGGTGGTATTCAGCAGATTCTGACCAGTTTTGGAGAACCAGTAGTGGAAATTTTGAGAAGTTCAGAGAACCAGCAAATACCACCTCTGACTTGCCCCATCCCCATCTATTCTATAACTCCCAAATCCCAGCTGATTGCCTGGCCCTGCACAGGAGAACAGAGCTGGAAAGCAGGTTAGGGGGGTGGGAAGGGAAGGGAATTTTGCAGTAATCTTCTCCTGCCATGTTCACCAAGCCACGCCCACCAAGCCATGCCCACAGAATCAATAGTAAATTTCTTTGAATCCCACCACTGCTTCCAACCCATATATTTTATGATGCTATGAAATTTAAGCTACTTGGATTTAGGAAACATGAGGAAAGAAGCAATATTAACTCTCTTGCGACTGAATTAAGCTATGTCTAGTTTCCTGTTTTCTTTTATTCCAGCCTACCAGCATTATCTTTTTCTTTGATGCTGCTTATAGCCTGGAACTGGATGCTTGCATGTGACTGTCTTTTAAATACTTCCAAAAATTGCATTTATTGATTGATTATCTGTGGTCAAAACATTTTTAACTCATAGCAACCAGCTAGATAGATTTTTTTCCATAACAATCTGTAGTTTACCTGAACTTTCAGGTCATCCAATTATAATATTTCTATGAGAGCAATATATAGTACCTCTATTTTTTCACGTAGTCCTACAATATATACTACATGCATAGAACTATCTATCTATCTATCTGAATTTGTTTAATAAATAAAACATAGAAAAAGAAATGTAGATTTCATTTCCATTCCATTAACCAAGATCTAAATAATCTGATCATTATTTCTAGAAAAAAGTGACATCATTTGTGTTTCATATTTCAACATTCATGGTGAATTTTGGGCAATTTTTCAGTTCAAATATTTGTAGAAGAAAGGACAAGGAGGCAGAAGTATTTGACCTCTTCCTCCATTCTCAGACATGCCCAAAGAAGAAATTATTACTATGATAAATGTAATCTATTGAAGAACTGGAAGAATATTTTCCAAGAATCTAGAGGGAGCCTGCTAACAGATTTGACAAAAATTAAAAATAGTTAAACAAAGTTAAGCAAAAAACTTAGTAGTCTCTGTAATTAAACAACATATTGTTAAAGACCAGCACATTGTTGTTAGGGGCAACAGTGTTTCTATCATTCCATATTCTGCTTATAGCTGTTTCTTTTGAGAGTTAAAAGAAATATAATTACAACTTTTAAAATGATAGTATGAAAGGGAAAATCTTTTTCCTTAGAAGGTGAATACATATTACTTGTTTAAAACATCGGAAATACTTTTGCTTATTGGGTTGACATGTCAGAGCACACAATCAGTGATAATTAATCCATTCTTTATATTTTTAACTTTCCAAATAAGAATTCTCAACAAAGCAAATTAAACCAAATTAGTATATTTGGAAAGACATTTTGAAAAACTTTGCAACTAAGATGATTAAAGGCTTGGAGACTAAAACATATGAAGAATATGTTGGAGGATTTGGGTTTGGCTAGTCTAGAGAAAAGGAATATTGGAGACATGATAGCAGTATTCCAGAATTTGAGAAGATGTCACAAAGAAGATAAGGGTCAATTTATTTTCCAAAGCATCAGAGGGCAGGACAAGAAACAATGGATGGAAACTAATCAAGTAGAGAAGCAACTTGGAATTGAGGAGAAATTTCAAAACAGTGAGAACAGTTAACCAGTGGAACAGCTTGCCTTCAGAAGTTGTGGGTGTTTCATCACTGGAGGTTTTTAAGAAGAGACTGGACAATCACTTGTCTGAAATGGCATAGGATCTCTTGCTTAAGCAGGACTGGACTAGAAGATCTCAAGATCCCTTCCTCTCTATTCTTGATTCTGACATAAGGACAGTTCCAAAAGTAGGTGCCATTTTTGAAATACTATACCTTGCCTTCCTTCCCTCCCTCCCTCCCTTCTTTTTCTTAGCACAACAGTCAGAAAGATGAAAACAAATATCTGAAGGATAGTTTTAGACCTGTATAGAATGTGACAATGTTCATGGAAGAAGATGGAAGGATGGGGGAGAAATAACGACAATCAGATAAAAGGTGTGTGTGTGTGTGTGTGAATCTGCAATTGAGTAATAGGCACAAAAAGAAATTTGGAAAGAATTTGCCCTAACTAAACGCCAGTTAGTAAAAACAGAAGGCAGTATACTGTTCTTTCAGTCTTACAAGATTTGACTAACATAACCTTATAACAAAGTAAAACTAACCAATCTGTTTGGGTTTTCTGTCTGGTCTGCTTGGGAGACTGACAAACTTTGTGAAGTATGTTTTTTTGCCAGTTCTATAGTCATAACAGTGACCAATCCCTTTTTATTGACTAGAGTAGCTAATTTAATGCAAAGTTCAAAATCAGTGAAACTGGATTTAAGAATTTTGAGATTACTCAAAATTTTGAGATTACTTACTTTTTTGAGATTACTCACTTTTTACAGAAAAGGCAATATAATTTTCATAGATAAGTCTTTCATAACTCAATTGATGAAGTCCTATGCATTGGCTGAAGGTGAGTTAGTCATGATATAATCCTAGAGTTCTGGAACATGGGTCTGTTTCAAGAGAATTTCCAATCAAGCTTAGGGAAGAATGTCCATTGCAAGCAAGGTATAGGACAGCAATAAATGTACAAAGCAAGTGATGTGTATTTGTCTTTGCTTTCACTAATGAACTTCAACCTGGAAAGGTAATATTAAATTAACCCTAGGATGAAAAAATATAACACTTTACCATTTTTTTATTTTATCTTAATGAATTTTATGAAATAAAAGTTCTAATCACCAAATAGTCATATAGGTGTAGGTATGATTCCTCTTACAAACTATACAGTGGTGGGATTCAATTTTTTTTACTACCGGTTCTGTGGGCATGGCTTGGTGGGCATGGCAGGAGAAGGATACTGTAAAATCTCCAGTCAGATGTGGTATTTGCAGATTTTCTGAACTACTCAAAATTTCCACTACTGGTTCTCCAGAACTGGTCAGAACCTGCTGAATACCAACTCTGAAACTATCCTAAAAATTCCTATATGTCAAAAGGCTTCCCTTCAGCAACCTCTGTATGGAGAAGGTTTCAATATCATCATTAACAATATTTTAAGGAAAAATGTAAACAATTGTTTTATATTTGAGGGAAAAAAAGCTTTTTAAAACTCTTTTCTACTGTTTGCAGTTATATTTTTGTACAGATTTATGTTTATAAAGTTTTCTTTGTTTGTTGCTAAGGCATTTCTTACCTCCCCCATTCATTTATTATTTTTATTTGATTTCAACTCAATAGCATTTTATAAATCATAAATAAAAGTAAAATAGTCTACTTGTAGCTGCGGTTCAGCTAGCCAGCATGCTCTGTTATTCCCTTGTATCTAGTAATATTATGCTGATAGCTGAATGTTATATTTATTTTAAGAATCAAGTTGGTGAGGTATATTGATCCCCAACAGGAATGAAGAGGCAAGATATATGACATAAACTGGAAATTTTATTACATTATAAGATCTGAGACAAACATAAAAATGTTATGAAGAATCCAGTATTCTCTCATCATGAGCTCCTGAATCTCACATGAAAATTCTTAGCATTACACCTCCAATTCCCGCACTACCAAATCTAAGGCTCGGATTATATTTGTTTCCATTTTTAAAAAAATATATATTAGCCTCTTTGTTCAGTAGAAAGGACAACAGAAGCAGAATACAGATTTACAGCCACAATTAGTCCAACATTTATGTTGCCAAGTGAGAAATTTGTTAATTGAATTTTGTCCCATTTTGTGACTTTTCTTGCCACGTTTGTTAAGTGAATCATTGTAGTTTTTAAGTTAGTAGCATGGTTGTAAAGTAAATCTGGCTTTCCCATTGATTTTGCTTGTCAGAAGGCTGCAAAAGATGATTACATGAATTCAGGATACTGCAACTGTCATAAATATGAACCAGTTATCCAATATCCGAATGTAAATCACATGATCTTGGGGATGCTGTAACAATCATCAGTTTGAAAAAAAATGGTCCTAACACATTTATTTCAGTGTCAGTGTAACTCTGAATGGTCACTATGCTCACACAAGCATGAAGCTGAAAGCACCAGCCTGAAGATGGAAAGTGGGACCTCATCAGAATGTCGCTAAGATACTCTCAATCTTACATGGGAAAAGACCTGAACACGCCAAGACCTGCATACCTGTACCTGTGAAAATATAGTTGGATCACCAAGGTGGCTGGCTGCCTTTTTGAAAGGAATTTTCCAGATGGTGTGATCTTTACCCGTAGGATATCTGAAAGCTGGTAAACTCCTTTGTTATTAATGGGTAAGCATTTTTCTAAGGGCAGTCTACAACTTGACATGATCAACACAACAAAGAACTTTTTATAAACATGTACTTGATTTCTCTTTTTCAATTATCAAGTGTGCCTTAGCAATAATGTTTGATATTCCTCAGCCTTTTCTAAACTGGAATCTATTTTTTTCTATAGCCTCTAATCTGTATTGAATAATCCTAAATGTTATTTGGTTAGCATGAGGAATGAAGAATATTGTGTGATAATTTGCACATTCTGTTACATTTCCTGCTTTTAGTCTGATCTCTTCCAATCTGATGACCAGAGAGGATTTGTCTGTCTGTCTGTCTGAATGTCTGTCTGAATGTCTGTCTATCTATCTATCTATCTATCTATCTATCTATCTATCTATCTATCTATCTATCTATCTATCTATCTATCTATCTATCGGTAGCTGACATAATGTGATTAGAACCTCTATTCGTTCTTTTGTTGTTGCTTGTCATTTCTCAGTGGTTATGCCATCAGTTCCTGTATCCTTCTGACTTCATAAGAACTGAAGTTCTTATGTAACTTCACATTTTGGTACTAGATATTTTTTAAAATAAGAAGTATCTTCCAAGATGTTTTTGGAATTGACATCACTAATGTACTGAATTTCTAAATAAGGCATATTGCAAGCTGATTATTGCATCAACACATTTTCTGAGTTTACCAACTGCTATCAAATAAATTAGCTTTGCACAACATATACCCAAAATTAACTCAAATAAATTAAAATATGGCATGAATATAAATGCTACATCTCTAATCAACCTGGTTAAATATAGTGTACAAACCAACCCAAGGAAGAATTGCAGAGATGAATCAACTTTTTAAAGTTGGCTGAAAGGTCATAGCAATATTCTTGAAAGTTTTAGCAAAGGGTGTGTGTGTGGAAAATTCCTTCTTTTCTCTAAGGTTTGACAGAACATATTTTTTTTCATTACTGGTAAGATGAGAAAATTAGTTTTTCTATTTCAAAGCATCCTGAGAGTCTATTTTCCCAAGAGTTTATTTTCTCAGAATATGATGCAAAATTGTAACTTGATTTTTGTGTTCAATCACAAGGAAGTTTGCTGGAATCAAAGGATGAGCAGAAAATATTTATCCACTTGTTACTTTTAATTTACATCAAATTCCTAAATAAACAGAGTTAAGCTTCTAGGTAGTTAAATGCATTTAAATTGATACCTAATTATGTTTTTTAATGTATTACCTTTCACTATGAATTTTGAGAAATCTAAAAAAAAATAGATTTCTATACAGTAAAATTATACTATACTTTGTTTCCAAATACCTGCTTTTCTTGTGTAATTGATCTTTGCGTAATTGATTTCTTGTGTAATTGACCTAGTATGCTACTGATTTATTTGAGTGATTAGTATTTGTTCTTCATACAAGGCAGGGATAATTATATTTTATGGGGTAAGATCATATTCAGAAGTGTCTATTTATTATTTTAGAGCAAGGAGGGAGATAAATATGTATGAAAAGAAAATCTATCTACGTGGGTATTTATTTCATAATACTTTCTAAAGCATGGTGCCATTTCAAATGCAATTCTGCACATCATAAAGGGATTTATTGTTATTTTTATTATTTGTTGTCAGAGAATGATAAACAAAAAAGAATAATTGCCAAACTCTACAAGAATAAAACTTGTGGTAGTAAGTAAATCATTCTTAGTTATGAAAGATTGATTATCGGAAAGGAGATCTGCATATGAAACTAGTCTCCTATGTTCTGATTAATCTTCAGAATTGAACTGCAGATGAAAGCCAGAAGTTGCATGAGGCCAAGAATGAGGATTACATTCATACATACAGTGCGTATCCTGTATGCTTGTCTGTGGCAAAGTGTTTTGGATGGAGAAAAAATAAATTAATATTTCTGGGGCTTTAAAGTCTATCCTGGCTTTATTTTTTGCTTTATTTTTTGGGTCTGGCAAGATTTTCCAAGAAAAGACCTGGATAAGTCCCTGCAGTGTTCTTGGTAAGATTTCAGAAGTATCTTACCCTTGACTTCTTCCTAGGTCTAAGATACATGACTGGTCCAAGGCTATTCAGTTGGTTTTGTGCCCAAAGTGGAAGTAGAAGTCTTGTAGTTTCTAGCCTTACAGTTTAGACACTTTAGACAATTGGCTCTTCAAGATATATAAATATCTTCCCATTAGTTCTTTGGAAGTATCTTTGTCAAATCCACCATATGGACATTCAGTAGCTCTTTTAATATATGTTGGTTGATATTCAGAATCTGCCTCATTTGTTTGTTTGTTTATTTGATTTGTCAATCGCTTACAAGATAATAGGTATAAGTATAAACATGAGTAAGAATACAGGAAATAGGTAAGCCTAACTGTAGGCGGCATAGTTCAAGGTTGTCCAAGCCCAAAATCTCAAGCCTGGTGATATAAGGTATTCTGTTGTGAGTAGAGGACTGTAGTACTCTTCTCATAAAATACTTCTGGACTTGCTCGATTGTATTATATATTGTATATATTGTATTGTATTGTATAATGTATATAGGACATGAATTGTATTAATGTCCGATATACAAGTGTGGATTCCAGACTGATGAGCTGTATTAGAATATTGATCTGGAAAAAGTTTTGTATGTTCTAGTTAGCATTCGATATTTCTGAAGGAGAAGCTTCATAAGATTAGATTTACAACTCTTAATGTCTTTTTGGCAATGCTGTTACAGTGAGGTCTGATGCTTAGGTCATTTGATATGAGAACTCCAAGGTCCTTGACAAAGTGAACATCAGCAAGGTCATATCCGCCTAGCGTTTATTTGGTATATTGATTTCTTTTTTACCAATGTGTAGGACAGAACATTTATTGGTCGAGATTTGGAATTTCCAATTGTTTGACTATTCAGACACATAATCAAGGTTGCTTTGAAGGACAATAGCATTGTTGGTGGAATTGAATAGTTTTATGTCATCCGCAAAGAGGATGCAGTTGCTTATAAGGTGATTGCAAAGGTCATTTATATGGAGTATAAAGAGCGTGGGTCCTAGAATGCTGCCTTGGGGGACACCGCTGTTAACTGGTGCAGTGTTGATAGGGCGCTTCCTATTTTTGCTATTTGTTGCCTGTTTGACAGGAACACTGTAATCCACTTATTTTTTTATTTTTTAAAAAAATAAACTTTATTAATTTTACAATTAAAACAGACAAACAACACATACATAAATATGAAAGAGAAAAAAGAAACAAAGAAAGAAAAGTAGAGAAATATGAAAAAAATTAAAAACAACAATCCACTTATGAAGGGATTCAGAAATGCACAATAGTTTTTCATGTACCACTGAATCAAAGGCTTTGCAGAAGTCTATGTAAATTGAGTCTATAGCTTTACCCTCATCAAGTAGAGTAGTCCATATGTTTTGCAGTGTAGGAGTTGAAAATTGCAGGACAATTTTTTCCTGAAACCAAATTGTTTTGGGGAGAGTAGGATATTTGACTCTAAGTGGAGAGTGATGAATTGGTTAATGATTGATTCCATGACTTTGCACGTGACACATCACAGTGAGATTGGTCTGTAGTTTTCAACTAGGATCACCTTTTTTGCTGGGATCACCTTTTTTGAAGATAGGGTTGACCGTAGCTAAGGGCTATAGGTTTGGTAAGGAGCTGGTTCTGAATTATATCTCATATATAATGCTTAGGGGTTCCGCTATGGCAGAGGAGAGCTTTTTAAAGACATATGCACATAATCCATTGGGGCCAATAGATAGAGATGGTTTTAGGTTATGTATTGTCTAATAGTTTACCTCAGGAAAAAAAAGAAAAGAAAAGAAAGAAAAGAAAAATCTAAAAAAATAAAAGCAGTGGAGAAAATATTAAAAAGCTTATGTAAAACTAATTATTTAGGAAAACTCATATTAAAACATATTACGATTACTACTATCATTACTGCTATACTATTCATGGCATTTATGTCTGTGGCAAGCAATGGAGAGATATTGTATCCTCCTGGTGTTAGGAACATGAAGTTACAACTGGTTTGGTTAGAACAAGGGTCTTCAAACTTGGCAAATTTAAGACTTGTGGACTTCAAGTTCCAGAATTCCTAAGCTAACATGATTGGAAGAGGAACTCTGGAAGTTGAAGTTGGCAAGTCTTAAGGCTGTCAAATTTGAAGACCTCTGGGTTAGAAGAAATATGGGCAATTTGATAGATGGTTTGGAAGCTGTTTGTACATTAAAAGCCTTTTGCTGTCATTTAGAATTGATCAGTTGTTTTGATTGGCTATTAAATTCATGGCTGTAACACTCTGTTCTAAGCTCTGTCATGGGATTGTTGAATAATGAAGGAGAAACTGCTGTATCTATTTATGTAATGCTTCCTTTGCCAAAGCAATTGAAAGCCCTGTAAAATCATGTAAAAACACCTTCATTAAAATACTTTCAATACAATTAAATAACAATTAAATACAATTGTTCCTATGAACAATTGAAATATTAGATTTAAAACATATTATAAAATGTCAATAATGGGTCTAAAAGTAATATGTATATAGTTTATGCAAGGCAAACATAGCTATAATGTTGGATAAAACATTTAATCTTATAAATTAAAAGATGTTTTAAATCTTTTCAGTGTTTTTTAAATAAAAATATTTATTAAACAAAAAATGCAGAATATTTTCTAATGATCTTAAACACTTTGTAATGGTCTGGTTAGCATTGATGTATACATTCATTTTTTTAAGATAAGTAGTATTTCATCTTCCATAATTAAGCTAAATGATTGGAACATAATTTTTAAGACTCACAAATTATTGCAAGTATGTCATCAAATTGAGATCTGAATTAGAGCACCCTAATATTAAGCATGTTTTCTCCAATTCTCCTTTTAGTATGGGAGATCTTATAAAACGTGCACAATAGCTTATATCTAGAGATCTCAGTAATGGAAGTGAATTAATAAAAAACTATTGATTTTCACTGCTTTTTTTCCTTGCATCTTCCTACAGTTTTTGAAAATATATTATGAATAGTTGGGGATCACTCCAGAATAATGTAACTGACTTCCAAAGAAGTTAGTAAAAAATGACTTAATCCTTTTTCTTCTACTGAAAATCAATATTAGATTTCAGTCTATTAATCAGGTGGAGTAAGAACTTCCATTTCTGAAAATATAAACTTTATAAACTTTGTTTGGGTAATAGGCCTTGGGTTATAAAAAAAAGCAATCAAACAATCAACAAAGGAAAATATTTGTAGCTCAAGGTTGAAATGAGGGGTCCTCATTTGATGTTTTCATTTCCCTAACAAGGTAAAATCATCAGAGCTAGCATCTGCAAGAAAACAAGCAATCTCAGAGAGCATCAAGGACTCCTCAAACAATCAACAATCCATCAAATACAACTTTTATTAAAAAACATTTCAAATTTTCAAAGCTATCCTTTGGATTTTTTTAACATTTTTAAAAAACAATAGTCAAATTGTCTTTTGTCAAAGAGTCTTAGGGAAATGTAGGCTAATAATAACTTAATTTGTCTGTCTGAAAGCACAGTGGGACTTCTGTTTTAGAACATTTGCATTTGAAATTGACATTTTGAAGCTACTTGTTGGATGTAAATATGATCCTTTAAAATTGTTAATATATTTTAACAAAACTTGGATGGTGTTAAATGTATCACAGTCTCGAGGCAGAGTTATTTTGCAGGTATAATATCACCGTAAGTATAACTTCTTGTTAATAAAATATAATTGTTTGTGGTTTTGAAATGCCAGATGATCTCTTGGCACTTCTAACTTTCAACAGGATATATTTCCCTTCTCTTAATATTGCAGGACTATTCATCCCATGTGAGAAGGATCATTACAAAAAAGAAAGAGCAATACCATAAAAATAACTATTGGAAATTTAGGTGAAATTTCAACACTATTTTTTTATTATATAATGCAAAAGATCTTTTCATCTTCTTTTACTATGACTATATTTATTAGATTGATAACCTGATGCATCCTATTTATGAAATAAAAATAAAATTACTTTATTCCAGCCATTAATCAGACTTGTTTAATTAATTATACAGATGAGCCGATAGAAACATCAAAAGTTATTCCTTTTAGTTGATGGAAGATCTTGAGAGGAAAAAAAAATTCCCATAGTTGAGTGGCAAATTCCATTTGATGAATTTGTAAATAAGAAAAAAAATATGTATTTGCATCTTTTTACATTCAACTTAATTTAGGTAGTGTTTTCAGAAGGCTTCCTTTGAAATTATTCAGATATGACGTAGAAAACCCACTATTGTTTTGAATTATGCTCTTGATAAGTTATAATTAGATACACGGTGAATAACAGTATGGGCTTCTTCTCTGAATTTTATCAGTTATAAAGCAATATGGGTATAAAGTTAATGTCTCCTAATGTAGTCATTTGACAGTGACTTTTTAATAAATGTACATGTTTCTGTCATGTAGCAATTACAATAAATAGAGTTCCGTTCCTCAACCTTACTTTCAAAAGTTATTTTTCAAGGACGACATGACAGGTAGAACAATGATCAAGTTCAAAAGCAAATCTTATTAATGAGCATTTGCACACAACTTCAAAGAAAAAGAAAACCATTATGGAAAATGGAATTGAAAATAATTCATATTGAATTATAGTACCCAGTTTTGTCTGTCCACTGATGGATGTATTATGATGCAATTCTATCAATTACAAAGCAAATGGGTATAAAGTTAATGTCACATAAGATAGTCATTCAATAGTGAGTTTACCAATGAATATATATAAGGGTCAATTATTTAATTTGTTTAAAAAAGGTTTCTTAAAGCTGCTGTAAGTTTCTCGAGCAGGAAGAATGGAATATAAAATACACATAGGTACATATCTATTTGCATATTATCTGAATTAGTTGAGATTTGTCCTCCCAAAAGATTTATAGAAATTTGTAGACAACCAATATATCTCGATTGATATCCTTGCACCATCATGAGAAACTTCCTTTCCCATTGTGTTAAAAATGTACTTGATATCATCAGACTAATGCTGGAAAATACAATTGAAACTGAAAACACAATGCAGGTTTTGAAAGGTTAATGGGATTCTGGGTGATCAAAAGTTTTGGCTTTGGCAGTGGATATAGTAAGATAAAGTATTGGGACATATTAAAACTTGTTTTATATTTCTTTTTATTCTATACAGCAGAATGAGTTGAAATCCCATCTTCTACAATCTTAAGTTTTTCCATTTTTATAGCTTAAAGAATATTTGGATTTACACTTAGGAGCAACTAATCTGATAAAAATATAGATGCATGAGTGAAAAAATGGGCTCCATATGGGCAAGCTCTAATGAAATCCTCCACATTTGACACTTTTGTTGACATAAAGTGCTAATAAATTGTGGTGAAATCACTGTTTTACATAGGAGACAGCTGTTCATGCTAAAATGAAAAACACACACACACACAAACACACACACACACACACTGTTACTTTTCAGAGAGATGTCTTCAGTTGGAAATCTGGGACAATCTTTGGATTTCATTCACTATATTAATGAATGGATCTCAGAGCTATAGAAATAATACTACATTGAAAACAGTAGATAACACTATGCTATGAATACCTATTCATTATGATAACACCAGGGGTGGGTTTCAAATTTTTTAACAACCAGTTCTGTAGGTGTGGCTTAGTTGGTGGGCATGGCTTGGTGACTGGCTGGGCATGAACAACTCAACATCACTCCCATCAAGGCACACATCTCCTTGCCTGGCCTCTCATGACTGTGGGGATACTGCAACAGTCGTAAGTGTGAAAAATGATCATAACTCACTTTTTTCAGTGCCATTGTAACTTTGAATGGTCCCTCCGCACAAGCAAAGTATCAGCAAAGGAGGAAAAAAAGCCTCCAGAGAAGTTCCTGAGACAGTAAGTCTAGTCCTGCCAAGAATGTAATAAGGGTTAACAGAGAGGCAGTTTCTGTAAGCAGCACCAGAATGTTTCTTTCCTGCCTTCCTTACAGGATAAGGCCAGTAATTTCTTCTAACAACTGGTTTTCTGAACTGCTCAGAATGTTAACAACTGGTTCTAGAGAATAGGTGCAAACCTGTAGAATCCCACCCCTGGATAACACTATGTAGAAATTAAACATGACAGTGGAATCTGCAGGCTCCAAGCAATACAATTTCCTGTCCTTGTTAAACTCTCAATAGGAATGGATTATGGGAAATGAATTTGTGCTCCAAGAGACATGTTTAGTAATTTACAATGTCAAATGACATGTTTAGTAATTTACAATGACAAATTGGGCCTTTATAAACATTGGTTCTTGGTGCTCAAATAACACTGTGCCATAAAACAATGACAGAGCCTTTCCAACATGGCAAGGTAAAATAGTCTGTCCAAATCATGTATCGATGAAGACAAGATGCGATTTTCAATAAAGGGTGATATCTTTTCACAGAAAAAAAAAACTGTCAAAACTGTAGCAATTGTTGCTATGTCTGAACCTATCCACTTTGGTCATCCTCTACTTCCACTTTTCCAGCACCCTCTAGAGAGTTGGGTTTGGGTGTGATAATGAAAATGAAATCATTATGAAAAAGGAAACAAAAAGATGTTATAATGGCTTTCCTTAGTGTTTACATTTCAAGGTTAAATATTCTTAGTTCCTTTAATCTTCTGAACAAGGCTTAGTTTCTGCTCTAATCATTCATTAACCTGTTTTGTCCAAAACAATCCTGTTTGGTCAGAGTAACATAAAATGAATTGAGGCTTTTAATTTTCCATGATTTATACACATTACTTTGTAGATTAAGAATTTATTTTTTGTTCCCATTCATTTTGAGTTTGTTGTGTTTTTTAAATTACCATTGCCCACTCAGGTATCTGAACATTTAATTTCTTACTTCTAAATATATAACTTTGTGTCCCCTCCTCTTAAATTTTATATTTTGAAATCGAAGTCCTATGTTTTTTAACTTGAAGATCAGTTTAAATTTCAATTCTGCATTCTAGGGTCTTGATTATCTCATCCAATTTTGTGAAATTTTGATGAGCATTTGGAAATTCTAAGGAAGCAGTTTTTAAAGCTTCTATAGAATTAAAACAGTTGGATTTATGTCAAGTGTTCTTGGCAGTTCATTTAGTTCAAGCACTTGTTATTTTGTCTATTCAATCCAGGTGTTACTGCTGTTTTTGAAGTAGTTGAATATTTTGGAAGTATGAATTGGGGTTGCTAAACTAGCAAACTAAATTTTTATAAGAAGTTATATAAAGCTGATTATTTATGTGATTTAATATATGTGAATGTCCTATTGAAAGAAATCAGAGGAAGATTAGTCAAAAGAAAATAGAGTTTTCTTTGATTTTAAAATGTGATTCATGCAACAAAATATTATAAATCTTTGCATGCACACACACATATACAAACACAAAGGTTCTGCAGAAATTTGGATATGAAGCAGCAAATCTTATTTCAAGTGTATGTAGTCATACATAACAGATTAACAGTATAACAGAGTTGGAAGGGACCATGTAGGTTTTCCAGTTCCAACCACTCCTTAGGCAGGAAACCCTACACAACTTCAATGATTATCCAATTTCTTCTTAAAAACTTCCAGTGTTATATCATTCACAGCTTCTAGAGGCAAGTTGTTCCACTGATTAATTGTTCTAACTGTCAGGAAATTTCTCCTTATTTCTAAACTGCTTGTCTCCTTGATTAGTTTCCCACCCATACTTCTTGTCCTATCCTCAGGTGCTTTGGAGAACAGCTTGACTCTGTCTTCTTTGTGTACCCCCTGAGATATTGGAACACTGTTATCATGTCACCCCTAGACTTCTTTTCATCAGACTAGACATACCCAATTCCAGCAATTGTTCTTTATATGTTTTAGCATCCAGTCCCTTAATCATCTTTGTTGCTCTTCTACTTGGGGATGGGTTTATTTCTTACTTTAATTATCCTGAATTAAATTATACATATAAATATCAACTTTGAATTGAACCTGGCAGAAGCCATTTTACTGTTCTTCAGTTGCCATACAGAAGGGGAAGAAGGCTGGAATATCCTGCTAGACACAACAAATAACTTTCTCATGGGAACCAAGGGAACCATGTGTGGTGGATAAGGTTGGGGAAAGAGTGCTTGGAGAGCCTGCCAATTGACCTAATTGGCCAAAGTGACCTGTGACACTTGGGGATAGGTTTATTTCCTACTTTAATTATATTGAAACCATGGGAAATAGTTAGAGTTGGTTTTTCTTTAATTCATGCCGATATAACATACTCAATAAAGAATTCCTCTGAAGTGGATTCAAGACTCAGAGTTCTGATTTGCTTGTGTTCATTAGTCAGAACTTTGAAAGTAAGACTTATTGGAAATTTGTTTAAGTCATCAGCTACTATAAAAGTTAATTTGGGTTTATATTTCAAGGATACCATTGTTGGTATGATTGATAACCCACACATTTCCAATAGAGAAGTGTGAATTTAGAATATTTTTTATTATTTTAGGATTTTATTTTTTATTCTAATTCAATTTTTCTGTTTATATATTTTGGAACCAGTATAGTTCCATGATAGTTTATTTCACAGCACATCATACTCAATGTTCAGTTTCTATTAGCATCCAGGGAGGTGTTATAGAAAAAGTTACCAAAAGAACAAGCTTATAGCATGGTTGCTTATAGCATTCCATAGTTTTAACTATAATATTCTTACCATTGGCTGTGTAATTAGATAGGAAGGTCTCTTGCAGTGTGTAAATTTGATCTCTAGTATGTTTAATGTTTGAAAATGCTGATAATAACAATAGTATTATTACATCACTTGATGGTGCAATCGCCTAGAGGTAGAGCTCTTGTTTCACAATCAGGAGGCTGTGATTTCAATCCTATATAGAGGCATATTTCTCTCTCTTGGCACTCTAACATTCTGTTGAATAAAATTTCACATTGGTGACAGGAAGAGCATCTAACCAGTAAACACTCAGCTCCATTCAGTTGCCCAGACTCCACCTGCAAGGGAATATAGGGTTGTTAAAAAAAGGTTTGATATTTTTAAATGTTTATTTGATTTGTCAATTGCTTACAAGATACAGGAATAAGAATAAATATAGTTTTGAATACATGAGATAGATACTTATAAAAAAACAAAAAAAAAATAGGACAGGGACAGTAGGCACAATTGGTATGCTTATGCACACCCCCTACAGGTTTCTTAGGAAGAGGGGTGAGGTCAATAGTAGACAGTCTAAGGTTAAAGTTTGGGGGGTTTGGGGAAGAAACCACAGACTCAGGTAGAGTATTCCAAACATTGACCACTCTGTTGCTGAAGTTGTATTTTCTGCAGTCAAGTTTGGTGTGGTTAACCTTTAGTTTGTATCTATTGTGTGCTCTTGTATTGTTATGATTGAAGCTGAAGTATTCATTTGCAGGTAGGACATTGCAATGCATGATTTTATATACTATATTTAGATCGGACTAGAGGCAGCATAGTTCTAGGTTTTGTAGGTCTAGAGTTTCAAGTCTGGTGGCATAAGGTATCCTGCAATGAGTAGAGGAGAGCTCTTCTTGGGAAATATTTCTGGACTTTTTCAATTGTGTTAATATCATATACATGATATGGGTTCCAGACGGATAAGCTGTATTCAAGTATAGGTCTTGATGATGATGATTATATCATTTCTTTATGAACTAGGTAATGGTCACAACTAGAACAAGTTTTCATAGCATTTGGGGGACCAAATATCCCATTAAAGAAGAAACACAAACTCCTAAACATTTTTTTGTTCTATTCACAACAAGAAGCAAATAAGAAAATCTAAACATCTATGATTATTCCATGAAAGGTATTTAAATATATACCTCTATTCCTAAGATAATCAAACAAAAGAATATAGAACAGATTTGAACTTCAGGATCATATGCATAAACAAAATGCTCAATGGAACATACGGCATACAGAGTTTCTGTTAATCTGCAAAAGTGTTATTAAGCCCATGTCACACTGCACCAACGGATGGAAAGAGGATGTAAAATGGAGAGAAACACTTGCCATCCTGCCATCCCAATTGGTTGTAAGCCGAATTCATCTGTTCTGTTACTCACTGCCTCTAGCTTTTCTCATCCTCTCTATCCTTCCAGCAATCCGTCCAACTGAGGTTCCATCCTGCTCATAAAACTTGTTGAGCTGTCTCAACAAACTTTTTGAGCAAAATGTATCCACGTGTCGCATTCTGATCCTGTCCAACGATACGATTCTACATCCGTCGCATCAGTTAACGGTCCGCTATATCATAGGCTATCCGCCTGCGCATCACGCACACTCAAATCTGCCTCCAGCCGGGAAAGCTGACCATAGGAGGAAGCGAACGACGGACCCTGTGGAATGACGTGGCAGCAGTTAGTACACCAGACGGAGAAAGGATGAAAGTGGATGCAGCTCCACGTACAAAGCATTTTTGTTAAAACGGACAAAATGTATTCGCAGAGGGGACCTATTGGGATATTAAGGGATGTTAGAAGATGCCTAGAGGATGCAAAGGCACACATAGTGGAAAATACCTATATTGCTATATAACAAGGGATGGAGAGCTGCACCTGGATGTCACTTTCAGTCCAGCAGCCCTGCTGTGCTAGACCTCTGCAGCCCACTCTGGCTCTTGCTTTTCCACACAGCATCCTGATGTCCACCATGAGATCGTAAACACACTCGCTTCTTGGTAGCCACACCCTCGTTCTGCAAAGTGTGACAGCCATCTATAGGCTTGTCCAACTGTACCTACGGGAAGAAGAGAGGCAGCCAGAATGGCCTCGGTTCCGAAGAATGGATCGGGAGAAGAGCAGAGGAGGGATCTGTACAACAAAGCTTGATGGTGGAGCTGGAAGGACGAAGACCTCGTGCATTCCAGAAACTTTCATGAGGCAGCCTTCAGCCATGTTTGATGAAGTTGGGAGCGGCTGAGTACCTCAGGATTGAACCAAGGCAAAACACCAACTTCCTGCCCAGCTGGGACCCTGGGCTGAAGGTAGGCATGACTCTGCCACCACCTGGCCCAGGGACCACCATACAGGAGCATGCAGTACGGCTGGAGGGTGACCACAAACACACATCACCACTTGTGGCCAGAGAAGTGGTGCAGGACCATCATCGAAGAATACCTGGCAGGAAGCTCTCCGGTCCAGTGCCCTCCACGGAAGAACGTGCTGGAAGAAAAGTGCAGAGCAGTGGTGTATCAGAGGTGTTAACTTCACCCCACACTCGTTTGGAGCCAATAGATGTCAAGCAACGTGGCCTTGCAAAGGTCCAGCCAAGTCGGGGTCCACTTATTTTCCAACTACAAGGGCTCTTCAGCATCATCTCTGTTGCCATGGTCATGCTGACTATCAGTTCATGCTTCATCGATGCTCAGGCAATGTCAGCTTCAGATGCCCCAGGAACATACGCCCTAGTGACCTCCAAGGAGGGGCTGGATATGTCAACCTCATCCATGGGTCTTCCCTAAGATCCTAACCCCTGCCCAATGACATACAATGATGTACCCTACTTCATCGTGGGGATGTGCGCCTTCTCCCCTCATCACACTACCTCATTTGAACCGCCCTTACACTTCAAGACCACCGTCACTGTGAAGAGAGGATCTTCAACTACAGGCTGTCCAGGACAATGGCGGGAATGGTGGCTAGAAATCGCCTTATGCATCCTGGCCAACAGGTTCCAGGTACTTCTTCACCACCATGCAGCATCGCCCAGAGACGTGAGGAGGAATGTTGGATAGCTTGCTGCAGTCTTGCACAAGTCTCATGCCACCCGCTAGCCAGTTGTTTGTAGAACAGACTTCTGTGAGCCTCCAGCAACGCCAATGGGGACATGTGAGCCTGGGGAATGGAGGCAAGGCGAAACCTGATAGACACTAAAGATGGTGCCAGACCCCACATCATAGCTTCACAAGTGAAGGGAAGAAGCAGTGCAACCTCCTGAGACACTGGTGCAACTCCCGCTGGAGCAGTGAGTGGCAAGAAGCGATGGTAGATGATTTAGATGGATGGCTTCTTCAGCCTGTCTCATCCACACTGATGAGATTGGGCCATGTATGTTGAGTGGAGGCCTACAATGAACAGTTGGCATTTTAAAAATATGTTGTGTTTATGCTTGACATGTGTTTGATGAATGATTCACATTGTTATTGATAATAAAGAGACATAGGTTGTGGCACCTGGGAGGTGGACCATCAGTCCCACTATGCCTGTCACTGGAGGGTTTATTATCCATTATTCCCATTCCAAGATCGCATCCCCCAAGCTATTACCCATCCCAAAGGTATTCTCTGCCCATCCACAGCTATTACATCCCAATCTCCCATCCGAGTATCCGGTATCCCTCCGCATCCCACAGCTCTCCTTCCCATCCCACAAACACTGCAAAGGCTTTTGAACCATTTCTAAAATTTTCGCACCAAGACTTTATTTAATAAATATAAATGAAGCAAGTCTGTGAAGCAAAGGATAATCTTCAATTAATAACCAGCAGTAAAGAAAAATGACCCAAGTCAAGTGTCCAAAGCAAAAATTACAAATCAGCAGGTAGCCACTCCAGTCTCTGGCACTCTTCTTGGTCCACTCGAGGCGTCCCAGCTTCTAGGGGTGAGGCATCCAGTGCTGCGTGGACGGTGGCTGCTGCTTGGGAGTGCTGGCCTGAAGAGCACCACTGGGTTCCTGGCCCCGAGAGACGAGCAGGGGATGGTGTGTGAGGAGCTCTCAGACAAGCAGGCTCGGTCCTGTGATGTTGAGACGCCCCTTCTATGGACATGGGTGTCAGCCCCAATACCGTTGACAGGTGTTCTGAGCCGGGCTTCGGCTGTGGGGTGGAGGAGGAGCAGTGTAGTGGGGCTGTCTGGTCTGCAGTTGGGTGGAGGACTGGCGTGGGTGGCATCGGTGGCGTGGGTGGCATCGTGGGATCAATGGCACCGCTGGTGTCCGATGTACCTGTGCCTGGACTGGGAAGGGCTGCCTGTGCTGCTGACCTCCTGGTAGCTGTATGCCTGTAGGGTAGGGCCTGTGGAAAGCCTTGGAAGGGGCAGTGACATCACCTGGGGTGGAGAGCAGCCTTGACTGTGTGGGAGCAGGTTCATCTGGATCTGGAGGGTGTGAAGAAGATCGTTGATCCTGTCTTTCACACCTGGTACTGGGTTCCAAAATGTTCATGAGGTTGGTTGACATAGGTGAGGAAGGCTTGCTGTTGGAGGATGGGCGTTTGGTGACTGTACCAGCTGAGAGAGGAGATCTACGCTGCTCCCTGATGGTGTCTCTTATCTCCAGCAGGACAGTGTGGCTCTGCCCCTCCGGTGTGCCGCTCTGCCTTGCTTTCTATTGGAGGTGAGCTGGGGATGGATGTGGGTTGGGCTGTGGTGGAAGTGGCTGTCTCTCGTTCTACCACTGCGCGTCAGGGGTTTCCACGTGCTTCTGCCATGGAAAGTGCAGCTGTCGGGGGGTCTCCGTCTGGGCACTCCATAGTTTTCTGCCTGGACACAGGAGCTGACTCTCCGCCAGGAGAGGACTGGCTCTCAGCAGGCTTCCTGAGAGAGAGGGTTGTGAGAGGGGCTGCTCCTCGGTGGGCGGATCTCACCGCTCCAGAAGCTGCACCTGGCCATCACAGTAGGTCTCTCTGTCCGTCAGCTTGACCGTGGCCTGGCCAGATTTCTTGAGGTGCAGCTTCCATACAGGTGAGGAGCACAGCCGAGGAGGACCTCCAAAATGTAGCCCGGGCTCTCCGCCTTCTCTCTCCAAGCAGCCTGCTTCCTTTTGGTGTCGCGATAGAGCCTGTGTCCCTTCTGCCATAGATACTTGTTCTCCCTCAGCCACTCCAGCACCTCCTCCTCTTGTTCCTCTTTCTATGTTGTATTGCCTCCTTCCGTTCACGCATCTGCCTCTTCTCCCTTTGGCAGGGCCATATGGCTCTCATCAGAGGGGCTCGAGGTGTGTAGGGGCTGCTCCTCCACACCACCACCCCAGCAGCAGCAGCAACACAGTAGCAGCAAAAGCAGGACCAGCAGGACCACCACCAGCAGCAGCACCAGCAGGACCAGCAGCACCAGCAGGACCAGGAGCACAGCAGCACCAGGAGCAGGAGCACCAGCAGGACCAGGAGCACCAGCAGGACCAGGAGCAGTGCCAGCAGAGTAAGCATCAGCAGAAGCCCCAGCACCAGGAGCAGTGCCAGCAGTGTAAGCACCAGAAGAAGCCCAGCACCAGGAGCAGTTAGCAGAGTAAGCACCACACCAGGAGCAGCGCCAGCAGAGTAAGCCCCAGCAGAAGCAGAGTCAGGGCCGGGGGTGGGAGGGTGGCCCTGTCCCTTTTGCCAGGGCTGGCAGCAGATGGCAGAGCTTCTGTTTCTTCCCCATGGTTGTTGGGTTGCTGGCTGGCTGGCTGGCTGGAGAGCTGTGTCTGGAAGCAGGTCTTTCCTCTGAATGGTGACCTGCTTGGGAGCTGCTTCCCTTTATATCCGCAGGGCTGATGCAATGCATCTCCCCGCATGTGCAGTGAATGCTAGGCATCCGCTAGGCTTTCGCTAGGCATCCCCTAGTTTTCCGCTCTGCATCCGCTTTCATCCGCTCAGCATCGCTCGGCATCTGCTCTTTCCGTTCTGCGTCCGCTTTGCTGTGCTCCCCGGAAGCCTTGCGGATGTGCCATCTGTTTCCCATCCTCCATCCGCTTGGCTTCCGTGCGACATCCGCTTTCCATCCTCCTACGTCTCCCCCCGTCCGTTCCTTTCCGTGTTGTCCGCTCTGGTTATGCAAATTTTTGCCCCTTTTGAGAGCAGATAACAACTGATGGAACATTTTTCTCGTCCTCTGTGTCCTTTTTACCAACGTTTTGCATCCGTCGGCCAGTGTGACAGGGCCTTTAATTACAGCTACTTAAATCTGAAGGAAAGAAATTTACAATCCCTTGCCATGTTGCACTCTGACCAGATGATGCACAGACACTAAGGAGGACACAAGTGCCCAGAGATAGTAACTATATGCACAAATAAAGAAGCTTCCAAACAGCTGGCTTGCTTTTTTACCTGTTTATATTCTTATCTGGTAAAATGCTACATCAACCTTTCTCAACCTGCTTTGTTTTTCTCTTGTTATATCTCCTTGATTCATCATTCCTGAGATAGGTTCAGTTTCTCCATCAAGATGGTATTCAGCTCACAACATGGATGGCCAAATTCATCACAACTTCTTTCAGCCTCTCACACTCTTCTTATGCCTTACCACTCAAGAAGTGATCTATCTAATGCCTGTCTAATGTTCCTGTCTTATATCCAGCTCAGCAATTTCCCCAATCTTCTTCAATAAGAATTGTCTTACTGCTCTTAGGAGAGTGTTTTATCCCTTTCTTTGTCTTGGTCTATATTTCTGGGCTCCCTCAAGCTTACCATATTTTTGCCAAGAGTTAGCAGGTTTTTTCCTGGGGACTTTCATAAATGATAATCTGAAGAGTAGGTAAGGCTTTCATATGGCACACCACTTATTCATCACCATTTCAAGCTAACCTTATTTTGTTTTTTCTTCCCATTGTATGGACAGCATATAATGGGAAGAAGACTCTTTTCTAAATTCTTTCTTATAGCCCTAACTTCCTTCTCACCCTTACTTTCAAGCAATTCTTCAATTTATCCCTTTTCTTAAGCTTACTTCCCTTATTTTGCACACTGGATAATTAACTCTCTCAGTGGCCATATTATTGAAATAATTGTTTGGGAATTCTGTGTGTTCTGTGCAACACTTAGATAACTTAGTTGCTAGCAGTTTATTCTCTAGAGAAACCAACTATAATAGGAAGATAAAAGAAACAGAAAGACAGACAGAAACAACACTGGTTATATTAGAATTCCAGATGCTGAAAGATATAATTTCCTGCTGCTGTCATTTAGTTTGCAAGCAAGTTAGGGTACAAATTAACCTACTAAAATAATTTGTGGTTTTTGAAGTGAAATGATGTTTAATTATCAGAACATCCACAAGGTAGATAACAGCTAGCTCACCAGACCTAAAATATACATCTCTATTATAGATCTAAACTGTCATGCCCTTCAGCAAGCTCCTACCAGGAAGACATGGGAAATAATTCTATCTGCCATAGTTAATAACCAGCCAGGAGCCATCTATTCATCTTAAAATCACTGTGCTGTAGCACTCAGTTTTGATGTTCCTGGATCATTTCTAATGCCATAAATGTACTGGAGAGTTACCGAGGGGTAACGATATGTGAAAAGCAACAGAAGCTGGTAGTTATAATGCTTGGCAGTGTGCATCAACATGCTTATTATAGCACCTACAAAGGTTGATTTACTGGAATATGCTTTTTAAAACTTTTGCTTTCAACAAAGTTACTACAGTCTTAGTAATCAAGCCCTATGCTTTCTCAGTAAGTTTATGAGAAAGCACCTTGAATAATGCACCCTGACATCAGTGATCCTCAGTGATATAATCCAGATAAGTATTTCTGTTATATATTAATATAATAAAATAGGAACGATAAACTAAGACAGTATCTAGCAATAATAGTGTTACTGTGAAAAAGCAGGGTTCCAAAACCTGTCTTCTCAAAACATAAGTGTTACTCTGAAAAAAATGTTTTTACTCCTCTATCTTATTTTCACGGTGCTTTAGAATTCATCCCAATTTTTAATTTAAGATATTGTTGTGAGGTCTCAAAAAATGCTATTTCTTTCTTTTTTTTAAAATTTTCAATAGTGTATTGGAAAGGGGGTGCTAGTGATCCAAATCCATTCTTGGTTTAACCTTGCCAAGTGACAATTAGTAACATAGGATGACTCAGTAGAATTTATAATGAAAAACAATTTGAACCAAGACCTTTAGCTTAAGTTACAGATGTTCTGTACAATTTCAAACTGTCTCTCTAACTGTGGACTAGAACAGACTTTTGTAGGAGTTAATTGTATTGAAGATTTAAAAATGAAAGAAAATTGAATGCCTTCATTTTTATTTTTTAAGTGCAATTGTCTAAAGAAACACTCCAGAGGTCCGTATCATTTTGTTTGATTTCCACATTATTTAAAGGGACAATCTGGGAAGAAAATGGGAGCCAGTATTCCATGTGAGGTATACTACACTCTGTTATCCAAGCATAAAATGTGAGGGTTTCCTTCTCAAACCAATTACTACCTTTCAATCTTTTTTTAATTTTTCCTGCATTTAGCTTTTTCTTTTAAAAAAAGTGAATAGTAATTTAATTTATTTTTGGAAAGATATTTAATAAATACCAAAATCATCAGTTCTCTTCTTGGGTTTTAATCTCCATGCCTCACCATGAAGAATAATTTCTACCTAAACTGTCTCTTGCCCATAGTTGAAGGAAAGTGGATATACATTCCTCTATAAACATTTAGATTCCACATAATGATTTATCTTTAGGCCTTTTTCTAAATTTCCCTTCTCAAAATCAAGTGCTGCCTTTGAGCTTTGATAACTGACTCTCCTGTGTCACAAATTCAAAAAGATCTTGTGTGACCACTGTTTCAGTTTTAGCCTTTTGAAAGGTCACTTTCCCAGAAAGTTCCTTTTATAAGCAATTTACCTCCACCATGACAAGTCAGTGTTCTCCTTTAATGTTACTTCATAGCATCTTTTGTGACAGATTTCACTGACCTTAAACTACAATATTGAACATTTCTACTAATCAGCAAAATCGAAAATTGAATTTCCATTTCCCATTTAATCTTTCTTATCCTTGTGGCAGAGAAAACATAAGGAAATGTCAAATTATTTTTGTGAGAGTCAGGCTGAAGCAGAAGGGTAAAATATTGAAAGCAAGAAATAATAGAACCTTGAGGGAATCCCTTGTTTACTTTTTCTTGTCCCATTATAAGCAATAGAATAAAGAATAGAAAACATTATTCCAACAGAAGTCATCAATGGATTCTAGTTTCCCAACAGCTTCCTTAATCCATCTTTTTCTGAAATTGGGAATGCATGGATTCAGGAAGACCCAGTTGTGAATGAGGAAGAAGAAAGATTTACAAGGTTAACAGTAATGTATTGTGTACAAGAAGGGTCACTGATGCCAGACAGGCCTCAGCAGAAGAGCCAGCTTAAGGGTATCCATCAAATCATTAACTATGGTGAGAAAACAGGAAAAAAATCCTGTACAGGATTGGTCATTACTTGGGTCAACAAGGACCATATCATATGGTAGAATTCCTGGGCATCTCGCAACAAGTGGGCAACAAGTCTCAGGAGTCTGGGCAACTAGAGCTTAGCCTGTAGGATTATTGCAAGAATAACAAATACACACAAGAAAAAAATATACCATTATGGCCTATTATTAAAAACCAAGACCAATAAAGAGGGACTACTGTTTGGATCTGTACATATATTATGCTGATGCATTACAACACCCTAGATTCTTGGAAATAATTTGATGTATATGAAGGTCAACACCAGTTAAACAACTGGGAAATATGATTTCATTGTGTTGTGTTGTATATATAATGATAATAATTTTTTAAAGAAGTCAGAAATGCTCTTTGCTGGTTTTTGTTAATGTTGAGGTAATTCCCCATTAGGAGAATGAGTGCACAAAGGGAGATGTAGTGAGAGTGGTGAAGAATAACACACAACCAGCACACAGATACACTGTATAGTAAAATGTAGGTTTTNCACTGTATAGTAAAATGTAGGTTTTTACTTCCAGTAAACGGTTAAGCAAAGTCCAACAAGCAGTCCAAGTCATACACAGTTATAGCAGTTAGTTTTTCAGTCCAGGGATAATCCAATAACAAAGTCCAGTATCAAAACAGTTCAGTAATAGACTCAATCCAAGAATAACGATGGTCAGTTACAGTCAATAGGGAAATGCAGGAACCAAAAAACAGCGAACACCACTCAACTAGCAACACTTAGGACAGAACTAACAACCCAGGTTTCTGGCTCCATCTTATGGCCATTTGAGGAACCACACCCAATTACAATTTGAGCATTCCCTCAAAGAGACAATATTAAAATGTCTATCCTGGTTTATATATTTCCAACCCAACTGTTAGGTGACTTATATTCCTAACATTAGACTTTTTGAATAATTGATAGATCTCATTATTGAAGCATTGAAAATTTTAGAATAGGATTCTTCTTTTTCATATTTCATTTAGTGTTTATAAACTTGAAGAAGCAAATCAAATACGTATTTAATAGAAGCTAGTTGTTTATATCAAGATTGTAAAAAAAGGGTTGTATCAATTTAAAATTAGTCTAAATATTTCCCAGTATGTGTACCATAGAAATTGCAGACTTACTTTTGCTACACAGGTTGTCCTTGACTTATAGCCATTTATTTAGTGACTGTTTGAAGTTACAACTGTTCCTCACATTTACAAGCATTGTCGCATCCTCACAGTTGCACAATATTTGGTAACCAACATTATGATGGTCACAGTATCCCAGGTGCATGTGATTATCATTTGTGACCTTCCCAGCTATCTTCCAACTAGTATAGACAATGTGGAAAGTTGAATTTGCTCAGTGACTTCAGGATTCACTTAACAATTGAAGTGATTTGCTTAACAGCTGTGACAAAAGGATATAACCAAAGGTTATAAATTCAGGTACCAGTGATGGTCATAAGTTGAGCACTACCTCTATATTACATTTTTTTGTCTGTTCTGTATTTCAGAATTGCAATCACATAATACAATTTTGATATTAAAAATAAATGAAATGGCATTTTGATACCATTAACATCCTAGTTTAATTATTAGTAATATAAACTAAACACTGCATGGCTTAATTATAGAGGAATCATAGTCCCAGCTGAGAGTACTCTGAGAAATATGTATTCAGGAAAAAAATTGTCAACTATAATTGTAACCAACTAGATCCTATTTTGATTGTAGAATAAAATATTTAATTCTATTTTATATTGGTGTTTTGGATCCAAGCCATAATGAATAAGAACAAAGCTAATGAGTTCTTGCAATGAAAAAGCTGCAATTATCCATATTTATATTTAACCTTTTGAAACACCAGTCATTAATGTCTAGTTAACAATGGCCAAGTTTAACATTTTATGTATCATCCATATTAAATCCTGCTTTTGTAAGATGGTGTAATACATATACACAACTTTAAAAAAAAACATAATATAATGGCACAAAAATAAAAATGCATGCACTTTGGATTCCTAACAATTATATTTTACTTATTACTGAGTTGTAAATATTATTACTCTTGATTCTATGCATTTTATGAATAACATACCTTTCTATACTGAATGCAGCAAGCAAGCATTTCTTGGCTATAAATTCTTTCATTAAGAATTGACACAGATTTGGTATTTTTGTCCATTTAACAAGTCCTTTCCAAAAATATGGGATATGCAAATGTTGACATTTAACAATATTATTATTGAGCAACTGGTTGGTCACAGTTATGCACATATTTAGAGTGATTCGGCATTTTGTCCCCTTACTGTGTCTTTCACAAGGACCAGGGATAGGCAGATGTCATTATTTAATAATGTTAAGGTTACTGTTGCAGAATGTAAGCTGTTCCAAGTAAAGCTGCCCTTTGCAATTGAGTGGGGCAGGAATAACCAGTGGGTATCCACAGTATTGAAAAAGTAGCACAGCTGGCAGGTGAGATTGGTGGCAGCAGTGGCAGCAATTATGAATGTAACTGTTCTGATCCAGCTCTGAAACACAATGAAACATCTGTAGTTAAATAAATGTCCCCCTTATTCGGAGCCCTGACAATATCTCTCTCTCCCTCTCACAGCAGACTAACAAGTCTGTCCAGTAGGCAGATGAATAGTTGTCTGCCACACGTATTAATTTCTGCCCCCTACCTTTTATCCCCACGGCTAGCGTGGGGTTTCGTTCGCAATGGTGGCTCTTCTGTCCCAAGGATCAGTCCATAGAAAGAAAATGTTACAATTGTTAATAGTAAACAGTAAAGCCCATGTCACACTGCACCAACGGTTGGAAAGGGGATGTAAAACAGAGAGAAACACGTGCCATCCGTTGGTTAACGCGATGCATCGATTCTGTACTCACTGAATCCGTTTTTCATACTCTCTATCTGTCCAGCATCCGTCTACTGACATTTCATCTGCTCAAAAAGTTTTGAGCTGAACAAAAAGTTTTGAGCGGATAAAGTATCCAACGTGTCTGTTCGACATCCGCTACGCATACGGGGAACATCCGTTATATGTCTGTCATCATCCGTTATGCGTCCGCTATTTCTGCTAGGCATCCGCTGCACATCTGCGCAACTCACATCCGCTCCAG
>BHFT01017712.1:0-133239 GCA_004320025.1 Laticauda laticaudata | reverse complement strand
TAAATTAAATTCAAACTATTGCAGAAGATGAGATCAAGGCAGTTGTTAAGTCTAGTATTGTTGGTTAATAGTTGTTCCAGTCCCAGATTTGTAACAGCATTGTAGAAGGTTGCATGTATGGGTTCAGCTGTACATTTGTTTTGGGTCCAGTTAATATGAGATAGATTGAAGTCACCAAGAAAGATAAAAGCGTTTGGGCAGGATGTTGCCCATATTTGTAGCGAATTTAGCTTGTTTGCATGTTCGATGTCATAATCAGGTCTCTGTAACATATTTATATATGTAATAACATATTATGTAACACAAGTTTCCACTTTTGCCATAATATAATTTTTAGTACAATTATTTCCTTAGTGTTCCTTTGGATTCCCTGCTGTGGTGATATTTAAATTGTACATTGGCACCAGTTCATGTACCTACATATAGCAAAACATGATACACATGATACATTATTGAACTCCATGTTTTTTCCAGCCTATTTTTCATAGTCTAAGATCATCATAGCAGTTTTGTAAATAAAATTTCAGGATGCACAATTCTCTCTGTGTAGGGTAGACTATAATGTATCAAATAAAAATGGATGATTTGGCTTTCTATTACAGATAGTCCTTTCACTTGGGTCTCAGTTTTAAAACAGTTTCTTATTTCTTTTTAATTGTCTTCAGGTAGTCCTCAATCTACGTCCACAATGACCCAGAAATTTCTGTTGTTAAGTGAGGAAATTTCTGTTGTTAAATGTGTTTTGTCCCATTTTACGACCTTTCTTGACATAGTTGTTAAATGAATCACCACAATTGTTAAAATACTAACATGGTTGTTAAGTGAATCTGGCTTCCCCATTGACTTTGCTTGTCAGAAGGTGACAAAAGGTGATCACATGACCCCAGGACACAGCAACCGTCATAAGTAGGAACCAGTTGCCAAGCATCTAAATTTTGATCCCATGACCATGGGGATGCTGCAACAGTCATGAGTGTGAAAAACGGTCATAAGCCACCTTTTTCAGTGCCATTGTAATTTTCAATGGTCACTAACATGAACTGTTGTAAGTTGGGGACTTTGTATTCGAAACCCTAAATGTTTTTAATGTGTGCACGTTAAAGCACACATTTCCATATGAAATTGGCCCTCTTTTCAATACATTCTTTCCTAATTCCCTTCTAATAACCCTTCTAATTTAATAATATCCCTAATGTGTACATTTTAATTTCTCTTTAATTTTTATTGATTTTATTATAATTTGTTTGATTGTTGTGAGTCACCTAAGTTATTGAGAGATAGGTAACATACAAATAAACAAACAAATTGTCATGATTAGTATAATATTTTCCCAGCATATACTATTTTATCAAGTCCCTGCTTTGTGAAATTTAAAGAAGCACAAAACTGTACAGATAATTCCAATCTAGCTTATCTGTTCATTCAGCCTAACTATAATCAAATTTAATTTATTTTCTATTTCTATATAAAAAGGGGTATTGGGACCATTTTCTGGAATTCATTAAATGTCATTAGAATGAGCTATAGAATAATGGTCTTTTTTTTTAAAAAAAAAGAAAGATTAAAATACTTCAGTTTCTTAAACTATTAATTTGAAGCAGCAGGAAGTCATTTCTTCACATTTAGTTGGCAGAGAGTTAGAATGGGCATGAGTGAGAATAAATTCTCCTGTTGCTACTAAGTTTTTTCAGTATTTATCCACAGCATGAGCCAGAAGTATAAATGTAGATTGTAGCCATCTGCTTTTAAACGGAGTTTAACCAGCAATTTCCTGAATGTGCAATGTCACCTTACGACCCAGCCCTCATTTACCAACATAAAACTATCCATGTGATTTGTCCCCATCTCCCAGCATGTGCTTCAGGGGAATGCGATGCCTGAAAGGATTGATCGTCAATGCATTTGCTCGGGTGGAAAGCAATATACACAAATGAATCAACAATATAGCAGCTTGATTCTTGCTTCCTATACTCAAGGCTTATGAGAAATGCTATTTTGACATCGCCAGATTTGGGGTTCTGTGTTGAATGGGAGAGCTTGGTGCTTTCAGTGTTTGTGAGGTTTACCCTTCTAATTGTAATAATTTGGGTTTGAATGATCACATGTTTCCATCTAGAGGACAGCATGTATGACAAAGGTCTCCAAACTTGGCAGCTTTAAGACTTGTGGACTTCAACTCCCAGAATTCCTCAGCCAGCTGGCTGAGGAATTCTGGGAATTGAAATCCACAAGTCTTAAAGTTGCCAAGTTTGGGAACCCCTGATTTATGTGAATAGTAGCTTCTTTTTCAATATTATTTCCTTCATCTTTTAAAAAATGGTTGCTACATGCAGTCATTCAGAGGATAGGGAAACGTTGCAGGGGAATCTGCTGAAACTTTCATTTGTGTTATTCAACTGCTGTTCCTTCTATATATTCCTGCAGATCATGAAAAGTCAAGGTTATGTGGGTTTTTATTCTATAACTAGTTTCATGCTGTGAATAGTTTGCAGAATACATTTCAATATCACTGATTTTCCAAGAACCTCACATCTTTGAGTATGATTAAGTTGGTGACTTCTAAAGCAGTTACTATTAAATTTTAAAAGATTTAACAAATTTTGGCAGACCATGACAACTGGAATTATTTCCAACTTCTTAAAAAGTGGCCTCTTTTATTACAGGAAGAGCAAGATCCTTCCAAACTGTTGCCACACTACTTTTTTATAGCAATGAATTTGTCGTTTCCTTCCTTTAGAGGTGTTATTCAGCAGGTTCTAATCAGTTCTGGAGAACCGGTAGCAGAAATTTTGAGTGGTTCAGAGAACCGGTAAATACTACCTCTGACTGGCCCCGCCCCCATCTATTCTCTGCCTCCTGAGTCTCAGATGATTGGCTGGGTCTTCTTTGGTTGCCCTGTGCAGGAGAATGGAGCTGGAAAGCAGGTTAGTGGGGTGGGATGGGAATGGAGATTTTGCAGTAACCTACCCCCCAGGAGTGGGGAGGGAATGGAGATTTTACAATATCCTTCCCCTGCCATGCCCATAAAGCCACACCCATAAAGCCACATCATGTCCACAAAGACACACCCACAAAGCCACGTCCACATAACCAGTAGTAAAAAAATTTGAATCCCACCACTGCCTTCCTTCCTCTCGCCCTCCCTTCTTCCGCTTCTTTTGTGAAGTCTTGATGACAGACTGATGGAGACCAACAGTTATTAATTTTATTTAGTGTAGTAGCATAACAGTTTTCTTACCCAGTTGCTAAGTAAAAAGTTAATATATAAGACCAGAGTGATGTCGTTGTGTTTAAGTTCAATCAATTTTCAAGAGGTGAAATCTTAGTAATCCTAAGAATACTTGTTGAGAAATTTACTCAGTTATTTTCTGTTGTAGGTATATATGTGCCTCATTTATTTTATCAGTTGACTGTGTTTTGATAACTTTATAGAATATGTTCCAAATTATATTTATCTTGGAAGAGGGTTATTATTCTTCGGTGAAATATATATCTGCCTGATTAATCATATATATGGTTGAATTTAGGGAATTCAGTATAACTATCTTGGGTACATTTGTTAGTCAAAAGATTGAAAGTGTCAAACTTCTTGAGTGAAAGTGGTGATGATGTGCTAGAGTAAAAGATTACTAAGAAAAGGAAAGCTTCAGAGATGTAAATTGGATGCCTTTAAAAGGCCATTGATGATTACTGCACTCCCCCCCCCCTCTAAAAAACCAAATTTTATCTAAAGGATTAAGATTTTGTAGTCATGGTCATGTGTGCAGCATAAACCATTAAAAAGATTTTATAATAACCACCAACTTATCTTAAGTTGGTCCATTTCATGCCTCAATTATCTTAATTATCTCAATTAACTTAGTTCCCACATAGCTATGTTAACTTTTCCTTCTGTCCAGGTATCACTGAATATTTTAAGAAAAAGGTTAAATGAAAGATTCTTAACAAAACTATGTGGACAGAAATATTGAATATTCATGTAGTGAATAAACTTTTTCTTTTGCAGGACAGATTATCTTGTCAGTAAGTTTAAAATACAATTTCTAATTTAAGTTTAAAATAATATTGCTATATCTACAGGTTTTAAATTAGCACACTGTAATTAGAAAGATACTGTAATAATTACTTTGAATAGTAATAGGTCACACTGTTCTTATAGCTGGTCATTTTGTCCTTTTTCATGGCCTTTGCATCATTTTACTAGCCTTTACTTCTGAATATATGCAAGCTACATTTATTTGCCTATGAAAATAACACTTTATCTGAGAATCAAATCTAATTTAAAGAGCTTTTACAATGCTTACACTATATGTTTTAGATGATTCCTGTAGGAGTACAGGTAGTCCTTGATATCCAGCCAAAATTGAGTCTGCCCATCTTGCAAGTCAAGATGATTGCTAAACAAGGTCCCATCCCTGCTGTCCACAGTTGGGTCATAAAACAGAGTATAAGGTGCCTCAGGGGTGGTAGAATCCTGTGGGGGGTCGAGTGTAGGCCCAGGCCACTGGCTTCATGTTTCCTGAAGCTTCTTCTATCCTCTAAGGCAGGTCCTCAGGGACCACCAAATTCATAATTTTAGATCCCAGGGACCACTAACTGGTTCTGTGGGCGTGACCTAATTTGTGGCTGTGGCTTGGTGGTCATGTGACTGGCTGGATATGGCTTGTATGTAAATATTATAAATATTTATATAAATATTGATTTTTTTATAAAAAAGAGCAACTTTTACCAAAAATCAGGTAAAGCAGTTAGATTGAGTTGCTCACAAAATCACAGATTCATTCAGAGATCTATCTATCTGCCATTGGCTAGCTCAGTCTCTCAAATTTGCTTGCCATTAGTCTGCACTGAATAACAGAAACTTCAGTCCTAAGGGAGATTCAGCTGTGCTTAAAAGCAGAGCCAGAGATCTAAAGACTAGCCAGAAAGCAAGAAATCCAACCATTTCCTGCTTCCTAGCTAAACTAAATCTCCCAGCACAGCAGAACAGATGATGGTTGGAAAAAGGAAAAATAGCAATTTAGCAGGCAAGTTTACCGGGTAAGGAGTGAGTGGGCAGGGAGGCCATGTTTCTGCACAGCCTGGATTAATTGCTTTGTGAGGGTGCTCTGGGGGTGAGATTTCTCTGTAGCCCACCAAAATTTTCTCACGGCTGCGGCCCATCGGTTGGTGACCGCTACTCTAAGGCAGGGGTGTCAAGCTCCATTTCATTGAGGCCACATCAGGGTTGTGTTTGACATGCAGGGACGTGGCCAGGATGGGTGTGGCCAGCTTGACATCAATTGTGTCAGGGGCATTGATGGTGGACCAAGTGCTCTGCCAGCAAAAATGAGCTCCAGAGCTCCATTTTTCATCTGCGACGGACTCCTGCCACCCTCCTGCCAGTTAAAATGGTGCTCAGGGGGGCTGCATGCAGCCCTCCCAAGCTCCATTTTCACTGGCAGAGGTACCACGGGCTGGTCCTTTTCTGTTTCTAGGGCAGCCCCATGAGCGGGATCTAAGCATCCCACGAACTGGATTCTGGCCCTTCGGCCTTGAGTTTGACACCCCTGCTTTAAGGTTTCCTATGTTCTGCTTCCCAAATTTTGGGTTCTCCCCCCCAGATCCCATGCCTCTTCCCCACTTGTTTATACACTGAAGCAGGGGATAAATACATGCTTTTCTGTTACAAAGAAACAACGAATTTTTGTTGCTGTTCTGAAGGCTACGTGAGAAAACCCTTTCTGAAATAATTTTATCAATGAAATCCAGAACTTTATTCTGCAGTAAACAGCTATTGTACATAGAGTGGGAAGGTAATTGTAAAAGTTTAAGGCTTTATCAAAACAGTATCTTTTCCAATGTACTTAACAGTTAGTCAGAATTTCAAAGGACTTTTATTGCAGATTCTTTCATTAATCATTTCTACACCAGCTTACCCCACCCACAAGATTTGCTCAAAAGAAATTCATACCAAGGTTTGGCCAACATGTAAGTTATTCTAAAGTGTCAGATAAACTTCCTGGTAAGACATAGGCAAGTTCATGGGATATATTTTTTCCCACTTGGGGTAGATCCAAATAAATGTCAGACAGTATTGCAGCATTAAAAAAAGGTATAATTATTCCTCAAAAATAAAGATACATTTAATAGAATATAGGGTATCCCCTGCTTCCCCCAGCCAGTTTTCCAGTCTATTTATTTTAGTGTTAGTTTAGTGCAGATATTGAAAAGACTGAAAACAGTCCAGATGCTTGAATTGATCAAATATCCTTAGCTACCTGATGTCTTGTCACTCAGAAAGCTTGAAAAAAAGTTGTATTAAACAACTTTAATATCCTCCTCAAATGTCTTTTTCATTTAAACATCCTCTCCATGATGTTAAAAGTCATGTTTATGGAGTATTTGTTCCTACAAACAATTGCTTCTATGACATCTGCAAATCACAAGATAATACTGTAGAACATGTGATCTTGCTGTAAGCAGAGTGGCTGTCTCTGAAACCCTAGTTTCTAGTGCAGAAGTGGCAGAGGTGGTACAAAGTCTTTCTTCAGAAATGATAGCGAAATACAAAATAAACCTTTTAAACTTCGTTAAGCAATTGGACTAGGAAGAGGTGGCAGAGGAAAAGGAAAAGAAATAGAAACCTTTTCAGTTTTGCCTTCAGTTCAAAGAAGCAGCTGCCAACAAAGAAGCAAAATGTTAAAATGGATCGGTTTGAAGCAATCAAAACAGATCAAGAAAGTGAGTATGACCTGCACCCCCTTTCTTTTTTTTATACTGTATCTCGTGTTGGATAAAAATCTTACTCCTGACATAGTCAGCTACTAAAATAGCTGTTAAATCTCAGTCAGAAAATACACCATGGCAATTCATTGCTTTGACTAGGAGAGAGGGGTATAGTTTATTTTCTCTCTGTTGAGAAAGCTAGATTTCATTTTGTTTAGATTGATAACTTCCTATATGAAGGGTGGGGGGGGCTTGACAGAAAGGGCATTTGTGAAAATAGACTACTGTAGCATTTGCATTCCTACAAAAAATGGTTTAGAGGAAATTCTGTGTTGCTGCTCCGATATTATTCAGTCAAGTACGTCTGGAAAACAAACAGAAAAGTTAATGTACTTTCTCATGTTATCCACATAATTATCCTGTTCATCATAAGAGGGGACTGGGGACAAAACTTTAAGAAATTATCTCTCTGCTACTAAGCAAACTGGATTTTTTTGTAAATATGAACATATGTGGAAACTTTACTGAAGTGAATTAATGTATTATCATGGTCTTGAATTGTGGTTTGATAATAGTTATTGTGACAATATCAAATGGGAATGTTATATTTCATTATTACCACATATACTCGCATATAAGCTGACTTTAGAACGCTTTTTTTCCCCCAAAATTTGGGGGACGGCTTATACGCGAATAAATCTGATTTGCTGGAGCAGCGACTTAGCGTGGCGGCTTCGCGCGATGAGAGTCTTGGCCAGTCTTGGCTCTCATCGCGCGAAGCCGCTGCCCGCGAAGCCGCTGCCCGCTGCTTCCCCGCCTCCCATCGAGTCTCCCAGCTGATTGGCTGTACAAGCCGCTGCCCGGCGAAGGCGATGAGAGTCTTAGCTCTCATCGCGCGAAGTCGGGCACTTCGCGCGATGAGAGCCAAGACTCTCATCGCTTCGCCAGGCAGCAGCTTCGCGCGATGAGAGCCAAGACTCTCATTGCCTTCGCCGGGCAGCGGCTTGTACAGCCAATCAGCTGGGAGACTCGATGGGAGGCGGGGAAGCGGCGGACAGCGGCTTCGCCGGGCAGCGGCTTCGTTGCAATGAGAGCCAAGACTCTCATCGCGTGAAGTGCCACGCTAAGTTGCTGCTCCAGCAAGTCGCTGGAGCAAGTCGCCATGCTAAGTCGCTGCTGCAGCCCTCGCCTGGCCCTTTGCACCCCTCGCCTGGCCCTTAGCAGCCCTCGCCTGGCCCTTAGCAGCCCTCGCCTCAAGTAAAACACGCGCGAAGTCGGCCGCCATTTTCTCCCTGGATGGACGATGAGCCGCAACTTTTGCCCCACCGCCTTTCCCTCTGGGCTTCACTTCTGCTGTTCAGGGAAGTCCGCCAAAGCCCTGTCCTCCAGAATCTTTCTGACGTGAGCCTTGACGGTGAGATCAGGGGTTGAACACCATTGGTATTTGGGGGTCGGCTTATATGCGAGTTTTTGCAAAATTCCTCATTTTGGGGCAGTTTTTTAAGGGTCGGCTTATATGCGAGATCGGCTTATATGCGAGTATATACGGTACACTCTATCCAGTCATTTTACACAGGAATATTAAAGGAAATTGTTGATATGATTTTAACTAGGGGACAGTATAACTCTTACTGCTATTTTACATTTGTACTGGTTGAAAGACAGCTTTCTTGCAATGGTAATTCAAAACTAGAACCCTGATCATCGTGGTCAAAACACATAATAGCAATGTATGAGTAGTCTGGTAGCTAGAAGTCAGCATAATGCAAACTTTTCCTATTGTTGACCCTGATTAAAGGGTAATGTTAATAAATTCTCATTCTGTCATTTATCACTTTCAGACTGGTAATAAAGCTAGCCTCACCTTCCGTGTCTTTTTTTTACAGGAGTATACTGGAAGAGAATTAGGGTTTAGAAGTTCCTTTGCTATTTGATTTGTTTAGTTTCATGAAGGTTTATATGTTATGCATATCCAGCATCCCCATATTCATATGAGAATACAACTCCAACAAATGAATTGAAACATATAAAACTAATATGCTAACATTAAAACTAAAGCTAATAATTTACACTATAATATCTATGTGATCAATGTTTGGGAACATTATACTGAAATATTGCCATTTCTACATTTAACATTTCCAGTTATCAGTAATGATAAAACAAGTTTTTTTCCTCATATCACGTAGAATTAGATGATAATGTAGTAACTCGTGTTGTAGGAAGCAACAGTGGCATCAGCATCTAATGACCATGATATTGAATTTATTCTAAGCATATTTGGTTGTTGTTCTTTTAATGTTTTGTTATGGATAACATGCATATTTATTTATTTAAAGCAATCTAGAATTTGTTCATATGATTGTTCCTTCTTAAATTATCATACTATGAAGGTTGAATTGCAAAGCAGGAATTTCCTGGTTTAAACCTAATTTGTGTTATAAGTACCCTAATATCCATTAAACACACAGAGAGAGAGAAAGAGAGTGTGTTTTTGTGCATGCACATTTTTGAGTGCTGATAACCACCTGGACAAGCCCATGCAATTATCTTGGCAAGAGTTCAGCAGTGGCTTAACATTTCCTTATTGGGCGAGAGCTGAGAGAGAGTACCTGATCCTTGGTCACTCAGCTGTTTGTTTGCCTAAGGTGAAAGTAGAAGTTATTTCTAGTCTGATGCCTTAAGCACTATACCAACATGTATGTATTAGAATAGAATATATGTGTGTGTTGAGACACATTTAAAGAATGTAGAAAGTAATATCTACCACATTGCTGCTCTGTTTCTATGTTTTCTTTCTGTTTTGCCAGCATTTAGATTCCTGACAGCCTATTAATCTGCCGTTAGTATATTATTGGGAATACAAGTATGTTGAGACAACGGATATAAGGATATATTTTGGGGGTAGACATGATTCCAAAGCGTGGTCAAATAGCTTTTTGATCTAGAATGAGTTGCCTTTGTGTGATAGAACCTCAGAGGAAGAAAATGACAGACCATTCATTCATTATAGACATTCTTCTTTCCTACAAGGGTTTATACCTTTGGATTAACCAAGTATTTACTGGTACCATCACCTAATCCAAGCCTTATGAAACTTACTTTGGGGCATGAAGTTAATGGAAGTGACTGGGTTTTCTTGGGAACTGTAAGAATGATAAGGCTTTTTCTTCAGTTCGAATGACATAAAGATTTGTAGAACTCATCTAATCTGAGCCCACTGTGAAATCCTACTATTTAGTGGGGGATTTATAATATATTTTATTAATTTATTAAATATTAATTTGTATGTGTGGACAGAAGGAGGTTGTTGTTTAACAAACAAACAAGCATTCACTTTTAACAGAGTTAATCTGCCATATTTCTCCTTGTTTTATTTGAGAATATTAGTGATGGAAAGGTTCTGCTGTTGAACAAGTGACATCTCTGTTTAGATTTGTCCTTATTTAGGTGAACATGTGCAGATGAAACTCCTTGGTTGTTTGAAAAATAGTTAGTTTAATTCATTTTGTTGCTTGTTTTGTAAGCCTATTGCAAATCAGGAGAAGTGAGGAGAGATACCACATATGGTACAGTTTCAAAATGTTCACATGGCTGTTTCACATTTAGAAGCCCCTGTAAGGTATTTAACACATTTTAATGTAAATCTGAAATCTTACTATACCCTTATTTTAGATTGTTGTATGTTTTTTTTTCAAGCCCATCATTTATACATGCTTAAAAAGGAGCTACATGGTTTTATGGCATCAGTAAAGATATATGTCACACACACACAGACATACAGACACACACACATCTTTGGAGTCAACAGTGATATTGCTTTTTGGTCAAAAGATCCTGGTGCACAACTGGAAAAAATGCTGTGTGTGTGTGTGTGTATCTTAAAAGTAGAATATGTTAAATAATGTATTCCCTCTGCTACTGCATAATATGATGTGTTCCTCTTTCAGAAGTAACTCGGGACTTCTATACATCTTTTCCAGGTGGAATGTAGACACTGGTTTTTAGTGTGGAATGTAGTATTTGAAGTTTGTAGGGAGGAAATATATATTTCTTTTGCTGTGGTCAGACCACTACCTAATGGAATTGATATTTTAGTGGGATTCTGTAACCTAGCAAGGAAAGTATATGATTATAACAGTCTGCCTGGAGGCTTATAGATTTTATGCTGCCTTTTGGGGGATTTTCCATCATCTTTTTAGGTGATTCTGTCTGACTTTGATTCCTTCATAGTGTAGTTAAATGAGCAGGAAATAGTAACCATCAGTATCTTTCAAATACAGTGTTTGGATTGTGATTTACAGTTGTGCATTATGATCAACATTTGTGGGTGCTGTAATCTACAAGATATGGAAGGGATCCTTACCCATCATTTTCATCTTATCTGGTTAGGATTAAGATTGCTTTGGTCATTGTTGGTGGCGATATAAAACAGAGGTTAATCAAAAGACAGTTTAGGGATAGTTTCAATTCCAAGTATATTCCTTACTCTTTTACTTCAAATGTCATAGACTTAGGTCTCAACTCTCTGTCCCTAATAGGTTTGTGGTATCAAGTAAATACCTTTTCCCCTTAGCTAGCAATTAGAATATAATAGAACCATAGGGCTGGAAGGAACACTGGGGTCTTTTAGTCCAACCCCCTGCCCAAGACCAATGGTTCACAGAGTTGTTCAACAGTTCAGAGAGATAAACCTCACAGAAATGAAGCACATATTGTAAAATGAGGGATCATTTCTTTTCAGTGTGCTGTCTAGTTTGATTTGACTTTACAAGTGCTATATGAAATTATTCTGCACCCAACATCTTATTACTGGGATTTAAAAAATATCAAGGGGAAGAACTGCACTTGTGATGGGGTAGAAAGAAGAATGTGAAAGCTGTCCAAAATCTTGTTGTAATCCACTTTTTGTCATCCACAGCTATAAAACCTAAATTATGCTCCTAATAAAGTGTATATTTTCATAATCCTTGTGAAATCTCTCTATCACAAAAAGTTCAAACATCTTCTATTATAAGCTCTGCTTGCTAGCTATGCTAATTATTCATCAAAGAGATCATAAATTGGTACATTTCCAAGGGATATTCAATCAGGATATTGCCAAGTTTTTGAACATGTATTGATTTGTAGATCACAGAGAGTTGGTCCACCAGGGACAGTATGAAAACCTGAAATAAGAGATCATCCAACAGCTGTGGTTTATTTTATGAAAGCTCATGAAAAAAGAAGTTAATTTTCCCATTGGGCACTCAGCCAATTTAGTAATTGTGTGACATGCATAAAAGTATGGAAAAAAGAGCTAGTTTTGAGAAGTTCTTAGTAATGAACAAAATAATAGATCAATTTCAGATTTGTCATGGAAACATCTTGTCAGCCCAGTAACAATGACGTCAAGTTGACAGTGCCATCTAGACACTTATTATTTTGTCTGGAACACACCTGTTCAAGAGCAGGAGAGTAAGGATTAATCATTTTCCATGCGTTGATATGATAAAATCAGGTAAGATAATTTGAAAAAACTAGTTTTAGTATAACTTTTTATTAGGTATCAGCAATCATTTAAGTTTATTTTGACTGGTATAATTTTGCTGACATTAAGAAGGAATTTCAACTTTGCCACAGAAGATTAACTAATTTCTTTATGGAAGTTTCTGGTATAGATCTGTGCGCTGTGCAAGTACAATTTCTTCTGCTTCACTTTTACTTTCTTTGCATGTGAGAAAACATCTAGCTAATAAGTAGATTTTAAATTAATGGCTTATTTGCTTTGATTTTTTAACTGTGTTCTTTATCTCTGTGGCTTGTGTTCTGATCATCTTAGTTTCAGGATTCAGTGAAAGTCTGTACATGATACAAAAATAAACTACTATAGTATACAAGAAGTTGCTGTATTTTTTTATTTTGATAGCACACTGAATGGTGGATATCTTGTTCACAGCACTATTTTATATGTTCTATATAGTTTATATTTGTATATATTTGTATATTTATATTTTACTGCATTGTGAGCTACTCAGTATTTTGGATAGTGAGATGCACTCTGTGCTTGTGTGTGTGTGTGTGTGTGCGTGCGTGCGTGCGTGCGTGCGTGTGTGTGTGTGTGTGTGTGTGTGTGTGAGAGAGAGAGAGAGAGAGAGAGAGAGAGAGAGAGAGAGAGAGAGAGATGCTGAAATTAAAGTATCTAAATTCTAAATGCATGTAAGGAATGTAAAAAGGAAGTTGTGAGAGCTAATAGGTAGTCTCAGGTGATAACTACAGTGAATGAAGAGGAATCAACATTCTTCAGAATGTCAGAAACTCAGGAACTGAGAACAGTTCATTTCCTACCAGCCATCTCATCATGTTGAATAGCTAATAAGAGCAAAATTTGAATGGAGCTCACAGTTTCTGCACATAACACTTTTGATAGCTGACAGTTGCAGAATGTTTGCATGTTTTACCATGTATTCTAGGAAACTGACTGGTGAGATAAATGTTCATTATTCACTGGCCCAGCAAATAGTTTAGATTTTTTTAAAACCAGTGAGATCAGGAGGCACTCACTAGTATTTCCTAGTAATTACTAGCAAATTAAACTTTTCATTCTTTCTAAGTAAATTCATCAACAATTGCTATTTTAAGATTTCTTTATAAGGTCACTCCAATGAATCATAAAGTGAGCTTACTTTAGTCATTCTTTGCATCAAAATAACATGAATTGATAACATTAATAAATTGGGAATAACCTCATAAAATGATAAAGATTGAAAGATATTTCTGCCAAGGAGCAAAAGTAAACCTGTCTTTAAGAACCATCTGGTTTATGTATAATTTAATCACTTCAAATTAAGGCTAAAACTAGTTCCACAAAAATTATCTGCTTTTTTATTTTTAAATGAAGGAATACACTGAAGAATAACTTGAACTCATCCAATATGAATTTATTTTAAAACTTTAGAATTGACTTTTCTTCACTCAAGGATGCTTCCCATCTGTATTCAATGATAGCTATTCATTTAGTGATATCAAAGAAATCAGTCTTGACTCTTGACAAATGTATCTTTTCTTTTATGAATACTGAAAGCATTTGCACCAAGACAAATTCCTTGTGTGTCCAATCACACTTGGCCAATAAAAAATTCTATTCTATTCTATTCTGTTAGGTTCCTATTTCAATTTAATTTTTTCAGTAATATTTTTGAGATTTATATGAAGTTGGCCTGCCAAAATTCACTTGTATCTCCTAAGAAAAAAACAAATACAGTTTATTTATCCCCTATAAAAAATGAATAAGGGTCTATCTATCAATTTGGAGCCTGCATAACTAAATATTTAGCACAGTAAATCTGATTAATTCTGAAATCATACCACCAGCCACATTTTGATAATTATCAACCCAGCAATATAGTAAATAGGCATGATATTCATGGTGTAATATGACAAACCTATGAAAATACCACCATCATTAAAGCCATGGAATTTGGTGAAATTGAATTGCTTGCTGCTATTCCATTGTTTTTCTTCTTCAGGAAAATAGACAAGATTAAAAAAAAAAAGTAGAAAAATAGAACAAAGAGAGAATGAGTGAATATACACATCCCGAAATAGTACGTTCCCTTCTGAGCAAGAGTGCATAGCACTGTTCTGAGGAGATATGTACATGAGCTTTCTAATCTGTATCTGAAATTAATTTTATGCCAAATTTGGTCTAGTAGATGCATGTATACAAACATAGTCCAGAACACAAGCAGATCAGGATGTTAAGCTCCAAGTCCACACTGCAAACCAACGTACTCACCATGCGTACTCTTTTCAATACGCTCTATCCGTCGAGCAATGCCGTCTACTGGCTATTCAACGCTCAAAACGTTTTGAGCTGCACAAAACTACTTTTTGAGGTCGGCGAAGTGTCAATTTGACTTTCTGCCACTGGCACGCATCACGATCCTGCGACACATAACGGCAACAAACGCTTCTACATCCATTGTCATCCATTAAACTCCGCTGTATCCTCGCAGTGCATCCTCTGGGCATACGCGCAAACTCACATCTGCTCTTCGAGTGCTGAACCAGAACAGGGGAAGTAAGAAGGTCATTAATAGTTTATTGCAGAAACGTCCACACCAGACTCATTAAGTGAAGGATGAAAGGATGCCGCTTGGATATAAAGCATTAAAACGGACAAAACGTTGGTATATGGGACGCTGATTCTCGAGATTTTCATGGCATGTCTGGAGGAGTCTAGGTATGTGGAAGGACACCTAGCGGAAAACCGACATTCCTATAAAAAGGGGGAGGAAATCACCTGGATCTCAGTATCAGTCAGCAGTCGTGGTTGCAGACCTCTTCAGCCTTGGTCTTGCTCTTCCACATCATCCATTGATCTCCACCATGGATCATTGCACACTCTTTTGGTAGCCGCGATCATTCAACACCAGAACCAAGCCCTCTTCAGACTGTTTCACCTTTTCTACGCAAGGAGAAGAAGGAGACGTCCAAGAGCTGTGTGGGTCTGACGATGGACTGGGAGAAGAGCAGAGTTTGGCTGTATGACAAGCTATGGTGGAGCTGAGGAATGAAGACACTCGTGCATTCCAGCACTTCATGAGGATGCTACAGCCATGTTTGACGAAGTTGTGGAGCCTCTGAGACCCAGGTTGACCAAGGCAAACACCAACTTCCGTCCCAGCCTGGACCCTGGACTGAAGGTGGCACTGACTCTGCGCCACCTGGCCTCTGGGACCATATACAGAAACATGCAGTATGCCTGGAGGTGCCACACAACACCATCAGCATTGTGGTCAGAGAAGTGGTGCAGGCCATCATCGAAGAATACGTGGAGGAGCTCCTCCAGTGTCCCACCACTGAAGAAGCTGGAGAAAAGTTGCAGACAGTGGTATCAGAGGTAGAAACTTTCCCCACACCGTTGGAGCCATAGATGGAAGCACGTGGCCTGCAAAGCTCCAGCCAACTCAGGTTCCAATTATTACAACTACAAGGGCTTCTTCAGTATCATCCTCTTTGCCATGGTTGATGCTGCTACAAGTTCATGTAACATGATCTTCAGGCAACGGGTCCAGCTTCAGATGCCCAGATTACAACGCCAGTGACCTCAAGGAGGGCTGGAAGCAATCAAGGGGGTTTTCCAGATCCAGATCCCTACCAACGACACACAAGATGTGCCCTACTTCATCATGGTGATGACCCTTCTCCATCAGAACCTACCTCATGAAGCCTATACACTTCAAGATACCTCACCCGTGAAAGAAGGATCTTCAACTACAGGCTGTCCAGGGCAAGACGGGTGGTGGAGAACGCTTTGGCATCCTGGCAACAGGTTCCAGATACTTCTCACCAACCATGCAGCATCGGCCACAGACTGTGAGGAGCATCGTGGAATCTGCTGCAATCCTGCACAATCTCTATGCGCACCCGCTACCCAGTCTTGCAGAACAGGCTTGTGGACCATCAACAAGGCAATGGGGACATGGAGCCTGGTGAATGGAGGCAAGGACAAAACCTGATAGACACATGTGGATGTGCAAGGCCCCAACAGAGCTTCACGTGAAGGGAAGAAGCAGCGCAACTCCCTGAAACACTGGTGCAACTCCCCAGCTGGAGCAGTGGAGTGGCAAGACAGGATGGTAGATGATTAATGGATGCTCTTGAGCCTGTCTCATAACACTGATGAGATTGTGCATGTATGTTGATGGCCCTAACAATGAACAGGGCATTAATAAAGAGTTTTGTTTATGTTGAAATATGTTGATCAATGATTAAATTGTTATTGATAAAAAAGGCCATATGTGTGGCAGCTGGGAGGGGTGACCATACAGTCCCACTATGCTTGCGCTGGAGGTTCATCTATCCCACAGCTATCCTTACCCATCCCACAGCTATCCTTACCTATCCCACAAGCATGCGAAGGCTTAACCATTTTTTCAAAGTTTTCAAACACTTTATTAAGTAAAAAAAATTAACCCAGTGTGTTAAGCAAAGATAACCTTTATTAATAACAAACTGTATGATTTTTATTTAAAAAGCAAAATGAACCAAGTAAAGTGTCTAACAAAGATAAAGTGAACAGGTAACAACTCAGTCTCTGGCACTCTTCTCAGTCACTCTGAGGCATGCCCATGGTCTCAGATGTAAAGGGCCAGGGACTGGTGAGGTGGCTGTCGCTGGAGTGCTGGTCTGAGGCGCCATTGGGGTGCCTGGCCCTGAGAGTACAACAGGAAATGGTGTGTGCAGGAAGCTTTCAGAGAGCTGACTCAGTCCCGTGAGGTTGAGAGGCCCTTCATCAAGTACTGGGATGTGAGGCCCAAGACTGATGACAGATTGTCCGTTGAGGGGCTTGCGTGTGGGGTGGAGGAAGGAGGAGTGTAGTGGGGCTGTCTGGTCTGCAGCTGGGTGAGGTGAGGCGCTGTGGTGTCTGTGGATCCGAGGAACCTGGGCCTGGACTGGGAAGGGTTGCCTCTGCTGTGGGAAGTCCTGGTAGTGGTAGCCTTGGTAGGTGAGGGGCTGTTGAAAGGGCTGTGGAAGGGAAGGGCTGTGGAAGGGCTGTGACATCACCTGGGCTGGAGGAGCAGACTGGAGTGGGTAGGAGCAGGTTAGCTGGGCCTGAAGGGTGGTGCAGAAGAGCTGTGATCCTCTCCTTCATCACCTGGTACTGGGCCTTGGGCATGTCATGAGGGTCTGGCTCACATAGGTGATGAGGGCTTGTGGTTCGAGGATGGTATGTCGAAATGGACTAGTTGGGAGAGAAGATCTGTGCTGGCTTTGATTGTGTCCCTAATCTCCAAGAGGACAGTGTGGCTCTGTCCCTCCGGTCGCCTCTCTGCTGCTTTCTGTGGAGGTGGAGCTGGGTGTGGGTGTGGTTGGTCTCTGGTGGCTGCTTCTTCTTGCTTCTGAGACAGGGATCCTCCATTCCTCCGGCAGGGGAGTGCAGCTTGGGGGGGTCTCTGTCTGGGGCCTCCAAAGACACCTGCCTGGACAGGTAGCTGTCTCCTGGCTGGAAGAGGAGTGTCTCTGTGGGCTTCTGAGGGAGAGGTTGACAGAGGGGCTGCTCCTCGGTGGTGGACTCACCCTCCAGGAAGCTGCACTTGCATGACATAGTCTCCCGTCAGTGAGCTTGACAGCGGCCTGCCGGATTTCTTCAGGTGCAGCTTGCCATACCAGGTGTGCATATGCTTCCACCACCCAGGAGGACATCTGAAGTGTAGCCCAGGCTCTCCGCCTTCTCTCTCCAAGCTGCCTGCTTTCTCTTGGTGTCGCGATAGAGCCTGTGGCCCGTCCTCCACAGGTACTTTCGTTCTCCTCAGCCATTCCAGCACCTCCTCCTCATGGTCCTCAGAAATGGAGTACTGTTTCCTCTCTCCCTTCCCTTCCCTTGCCTCTTCCTCCCTCTGTCAGGGCCTTCAGGGCCTTCAGCAGCGGGCTTGAGGGCCTTGGGGCTGGTCACCACACCAGCAGCAACAGGAGAAGCACCAGCAGCAGCAGAAGCACCAGCAGCACCAGGAGAAGCAGCAGCAGGAGAAGCACACAGACCAGCAGCACCACTACCAGCAGCAGCAGCACAGCAGCACAGCGAAGCAGAAGCACCAGCAGAGAAGAAGCAGCAGCACCAGCACCAGCAGCTTCAGAGTCAGCACCAGGGGGGTGGATGGTGGTTCTGTCCTTCTTGCCAGGACTGGCAGGAGTAGGCACAGGCTTCCTCTTCTTCCCATGGTGTTCTCTCAAGATGTCTCTGGCAGCAGGTCTTTCCTCTGAATGTTGACTTCTTGAGAGCTGCATCCTTTTATATCCTCAGAGCTGACGCAATTCATCCTCCCGCATGCGCAGTGAATGCTTTGCATCCGCTATTTATCCGCTACGCATCCACTATGCATCCTATAGGCGTCCGTGATGCATCCGCGTCATCTGCTACGCATCCGCCCCTTCCGCTATGTGTCTCGCTTCGCTATTCTCCCCCGGAACCCCTGCAGATGTGTCATCCGCTTCCATCCGCTTCCATCCACTAGGCTTCCTACGAACATCCGCTTTACATCCCGCTACATCCTCCCATGTCCGTTCCTTTCCGTTCTCTTTCCATTCTGTTTATGCAAATTTGGGCACTTTTGAGAGTGGATAAACACAGGATGGAGCCACCTTACCGAATTTGCGAAATTTTGCTCGTCTGCTGTGTCCTTTTTGCATACGTTTTGCATCCGTCGGCCAATGTGACCTAGCCTTAACTGTGAAAGTCTATTAAGGGCTACTGATGAACTGTAATCTGTCAAATCAATCTGGTACATTGAAAGATGCTTATTAGCTAAGTAAAGAAACAGACTCTTTCCTAATGTCTGTCTCCTCATTGGATTTATTACACATTAACATTCTTCTCTGGTATTTTCTCCTCTCTCTGACAGCAGCAAAACTATATATATATAATATATAAAAATATATAATATTCCTCAGAATATATAACTTTATTTATATCCCACCTGTATTATTTTTATAAATCAAGGCAGTGACCATACTAATATTCCTCCCTCCTGTCATTTTTCCCATAACAACCACCCTGCGAGGTGGGTTAGGCCCAAAGTCACCCAGCCAACTTTCATGCCTAAAATACAACTAGAACTCACAGTCCCCAGGTTTCTAGCCTGGTGCCTTAACCACTAATCAAACTGGCTCTCAAATTTCCTGACATCATCATATCTTTCATCTTAGTTCCAACACCAGGTACCTTTTAGTTATTAGTTATTACAAATGTCTGTATGTATGTATGATATTAATTTGATTAATATTCACCTATCTCATGTCAGGAATGTGGAACAGAAATGAGGAATTTAGGACATAGAAAGTATATATTTATTTTATAAATATTTTTTTATAAATATTTCAAGGCAACGAACATACCTAAATACTCCTTCCTCCCTTTTTTCATATACATACGCATACACACACATACACTATATCTATATCTACATCCATCCATCTATTTATCTATCTATCTATCTATCTATCTATCTATCTATCTATCTATCTATCTAATATTGCACTAAATAAGGCAGGTCTCTAAATGTCCCAAAGTTTAGACTTCTTCCTGCCATATAGACAGCTTTTCCAAATTTATACTGTACATCAGCAAGGATAAAATGGATATGATGTTTTTAATTTGGAGTAAAACTGTTTTTTATTATCCCCTGCTTTGAGTTATGTTTTTAAATATTAACTAATATTCTGAAATAAATAAAACAAATTTCTCTCAAGTTCTTATTAACATATCCCACAAAATCAGGTTAAGAATTATTATGCATTGTTTAACCAGAATTTTTGTCTTGCTTTTGGTCTTTCACTCAAGTGGGAGCAGGAAAATCAAAGGGCATTCAACAGTCCTCCCATAATCAAGTTTCTTTTGCTTTTCCTGCTCCCATCTAAAGATAGAAAATAATGATCTTTCTCAATAGATACTCATCTGATCTTCCTGTTTATCCTGATCTTTCCTGATCTTTCCCTATGAAATAGTTTTTTTTATCATTTGTGGATGGCCTAGTCTCCTGTTTCTCTCAATTACTGTATATGATCCTACTAAATAACACTGGCAGTGTCAACAAAAATTGAAAATTTTTTCTGGTATTCAGGAAATATTTTGTTTTAATCTGATTGGAGAGTTGCCTTCCTAAGTATTTAGGAATACTGTTTTCACAGATTTAATATTTAATGAATAAGATTTTTTGTATATTCTATACTTTACCTAAGTTTTCTCACTATTTTTTTCTCTCAGTGATAAAGAGAAGAATAAATTGCATTGGGTTTGTGAAAAAGGAAATATGGTTCTTAGTTAAGGAAATTTCTTTATGCAACCATCTTCACAATATTGTTTAGCATTCCCACAGATTATTTTTCTGCAGGACATATTTACACAGAGCATGAAAAAGCTAATATTAACCAGACGTAGTTATTTGGCTAGTTGTGATGTAATTGGATAATGTTTTGTATTTATTTTAAGTGTAATAGTAAGCATTTTCAAGCACAATAGCTTACACTAAATACAACAGCTTTTATTATAGTTGGACTTATCCTTGAATCCAGATCTTCCAAAAGACATTCCATTTTTCTAGTCTCACTTACTGCAGAATATATGAAAATCTAATAGCTTTTTTTAAAAGCTGTGATAATTTACTCCATACATGAATGCCATGACAAAAATGGTAATTGACTTTTATGAGGGGAAATCATGCTATAGAAATAAATACAGATAGTACTCAACATAGGACCACAATTTGAGCCCAAAATTTATGTTATTAAGCAAGAGAGTTGTTAAGTGAGTTCTGCCCCATTTTATAATTTTTTTCCCACAGTTGTTAAGTGAATCACTGCAGTTGTTAAGCACATCATGCAGTCATTAAGTGAATCTGGATTCTTCCATAGACTTTATTTGTTTGGCAGGCAGCTGGGAAGATTACAGATAATGATCATATGACCACAGGACAATGCAACTGTCATGAATAGATAGATGCCAGTTGCCAAGCAACCGGATTTTGATCACGTGACCATGGGAATGCTGCAATGGTTATAAGTGGACAGGCTAAAAGTCACATTTCTGCACTGCCTTTGTAACTTCGAATGGTCACTAATTGAATGTTTACAAAAGGGTAGAAAATTTGGCAGAAAATCTCTGCTCTAGCACCTCCACCTATTTTATTAAGCCTTTCAGAAGTTCCAGAAAAATGAGTTTCCATTTTCCAGCTAATAAGCCCTTTGCTGAAAATTCTGGAGGTTGAAGCCCACATAGCTAGAAAGTACTCAGGTTGGGAAAAGCCGCCATAGCCTATTTTTTAAAATGCCATTGTTGTTGTCCATTGTTATAGCATTTGATCTCAGTGTTAGCGTGAAAACTTATTACATTTTATAATACTGGCAACGTGTGATATTTCCTTTCCATCATATCCATCGCTCTGCACATTTTTTTTCTTGTTTGCTTTTGCTCAGTTACATGGTAATAACATGGTTACATGTTATTGAACACAGATATGTAGTTGCCCTGGGAAAAAGATGTTAAGGAAAATGAATAAATGTTAATGGATATGCATATGGCAAGGAACATTTTACTAATGTAATGTTAATTTTTCAATGTCATGATAGTCTGTGCTTTTATCATAAAATTATGAAAGTGTATGAAAAATTCACACTTAGCAGGCAGACTTTTGTTTTCTTTGCCTTTCGTAACATGGTGCTCAATTCAAGTTGCTGGTTTTTTTACCTTTATGCCCTTTGTAGCATGGGGCTGAATTACTTGAGGGACCACCTCTTTCCTCAGGTTTGGCGGAAGAGGTATGTTGCAAGTCATGTTTGTAAGGAGTTATATTTGACAGGAACTATAGGAGATAACGTGGCTGAGACCGAGGGAGGTCATGCATGCCCACAAGAAGTCTAAGTCCAGCCCACCTTGAATTTCTATCTTGTCTTCCTCTCATTTCTCTTGATCGTTGGTCAGATTCTTGTAGACAGCTTAAGTTTCCAATAAATCTTCATACTCATTTGAACTGCCTGGATTTCTGATTTCCCTGATGCTTGACAGGACCAGGAGGTGAGCCTGTTCTGCTCTGCAACTCACCCTATGGAGCATAATTCTCCCTGATGTGAGAGTGGCCCTATGTCTCCTAACCTTGCGGACAGCCATTAAAACCTGATTGTGTCCATAGACCTGGAGAGTCATAATGGAATGCTGATTTGATTAGATGGCTCCACTGTATACAATTCAATGCTCTCTTAGCCTTTTATAATGATGTTAAAATTTTTGAAATATTTTGAAATTTAATTTTTTGTCTACGTGTACACCAGAGTTCTCCAATAGGAGATGAATGGCCATATCAATAAACAAATACATTGCAGTTGTAGGGACTGAGAGTGTAGCCCTGTATACATTTACATAGTGCTTACTTGAGAGTAAATTCCCTCATATTCAGTGTATATCCAGCATAGCTAGTGATGGTGAACCAATCATATCTGAAGCTGCCAGCAATATAAAGTAGACCATACAAAGAAACCAATGCTATATAGGGCAGGAACTTTTATTTTAACAGCTATAGTAACAAAATTTTGCAAGTTTCAATATCTTTTCCCTGCCCCCTGCCTTTGTCTTTGTGTGAACTGGCGGTGTGTATGTGTGTCTGAAACTGTTACTCAAATTAGTTTCTTGGTGTGGGGCTCAAGCCACATCGGTCTGATTGTTGCCTTGGTAACAGTTCTTCTTTCTGTCTTTCAAGGCATAAAGAAAACAGAACTTCTCAGCAATTGAATGTGGAGATCTAGTACAAAATAACTAATAATATGCACTATATGAGCCCATACTGAAGAGTTATTGATAGAAGCTATTAGAACCCTTTCTAGAAAACTCTTCCTGAAACAGCTGAGTGTTAGGACATGGATAGTTCTTAAAGCTGATGCACTATATATAGTCATTTAAAATTCAAATGTATGTGAGCTCAATTCCCTAAAACAACACCCTGCTACCCATATCTAATGACTCCCAGTAATGACGAAACCAGTAATGCTATGTCTCCTGGTGGTCAATGTAATTAATCACTGACAGAGGTGAAAACAGTTTCTAAAACGGTATCGTTTGCTATAGAAACATGGAATTTCAACAATACTGGAATAAATCAGTTAAAAAACTCCTTTTTCTTTTCCTCAACACAAGCAAACCATGAGATTCTGACTCACACTAGTTGTTAACATGTTTGCTACTCAACAGCAGGTTGAAATGAACTGAAGGGTAAGCTGGGGATTCTTTCAGGGAGGTTAGTAGTGCTGCCTCACAGTTATAATGAAAATTAATTATCCAAAGGATTTTCTTGTAGCTGCTAGAAACTACTTCCTGTGCTTGGTGAATATCAGTATAATTAATCTGGCTGGAATCCAAATGAGCTAGAGTCAAAGTTCAACCTATACTTTAAGTGGCATTTAGCACAGGAGAAAAAGAAATACTTTGTTAGGAATGATAAATGAAAGTCACAATGTTCAAATCTCTTGAAGTAACAGTATTCAGTTTTCCACCCAGAGTGGTATTCAATGATAATTCCCCATTACTTCTGATTTGGCCCATAACTGATAGTTAATAGCAAATGATCTATTCTAGTAGGATTTAAAATCCATAGAATATGAAAAACTGCAATAAATAACATCCAACTTGGTGTGTAACCCATAATTAGTTCTAATTCTAAATCAGTCCTGCACAACTCCTAGATAGGGAAAGGGCCAGACTGGTAGATTAAAAATAATTACAAACCACAAATAACAGGTGGCATACTGATCACTTGTTTGTTAGCTAGTTGTGTGACTATAGCAGTTGGAACTGACATTGTTTGTGAATGCTAAGGTGTTGGAGGACACTTATCAACATGCATTTTGCCACAGAAGTGGTTCCATAATCTTGGTGGCATAGCCATCTTGGCAACAGAGACATTTGGCCGCAATATTGCAAAAAGGGCTGGCACACCACACACATGGTTGCATGTGTATGCCTACTCCAAAACAGTCAAATTAATATTTTTTTTAAAAGAAGTGAGCAAGGAGGTTGGGTATCAGGGTTCAGTATAACCTAGTATATTGTTTAAAAAAAGGTAAAGGTTTTCCCTGTCCAGTCATGTTAGAATGCATGTGATGCATCTGGCCCACAGGCCACGAGTTTGACCCCAGTCCTATGTGTCAAACTCACAGCCTGGTGAGCCAGATATGTCACACGCTGGCCACGCCCACCCCAGTTTAGCAAAAGGGGGGAAGTTATGATACCTCACGTGATGACATGTCGCGAGTTTGACATCCCTGCTCTAGGAGATGATGCTCATCAACGTTTCCTAGCTGAGGGTTGTGTAAAGAAGTTTCCATGGTCATGGGCTGATATGACTATATGCCAAATCACATGGAACACATGGAACCTTCCCACTGAACTGGTACCTATTTATCTACTTGCATTCAAACTGTTAGGTTGGTAGATGGTGAGGCAGGAATGGAATGATCTTGGGTCTCGAACTGCCTACCTTCTGGTTGACAGCTAGGCCACCACACCTCATTAAGAGATTGTTATATTCAGTCAAATGTAGTCTATTTCTCCTCTTACTTTCTCCTTCTTTCATCATAGCTGTCTGGAGGATGTGAACTAACTGTGGTGCTCCAAGACTATGTTGCCAGTCACAGCAGCGAACTGAGTATTCAGGTGGGGCAGACTGTGGAGTTACTTGAAAGGCCAACTGAACGACCAGGCTGGTGCCTGGTACGGACCACAGAAAGGAGTCCACCTCAAGAAGGTCTGGTTCCCAGCAGTGCTCTCTGCATCTCCCATTCCCGGAGCAGTGTAGAAATGGACTGCTTCTTCCCGTCAGGAAAAGGTAAGCATCAACTGAATTAAATTTCATCAGTCAGATCAAATGTTTTGATAATCATTGTTCTCTACATTTGGATGCATCTGTTCATCTTTTCACCTTTGTCTGCCTAAGGGAAGAAGATAATCTGTGTTTGTTTTGTCTGTTTGTGCCAGGGAAACTGATTTCATTGCACCAATCAGCCAACCTTAATATCAATTATAATTCCACCTTCGCTCTTTATGGATAGAAATGATTGGCTTGTTCTTGCAACATTGACAAAAGGAAAATCTTAAATCATAATTATCATTAACATGATTTTTTAAAAAATGGATAATATTTGGAATTTTGAATTAGCTATTTCAAAAGCAAGCTACTGGAAACAGGTTAGGGAAGTGAGGAAGAAGAAAAGAAGCTTTTGACTTGGAAAAAGAATCTGGCAGAAAAATGAATATGGTAAAAACCAAGAAAAAAATCTGAATTAACTCAATATATATCAACTTGCAAATAAGAGTTCTCTTTAAAATAGTTATATCCATCTATCCTTCATGCTTCAGTAGAAGAAAAATTATAGTAATTAACAGAATAACAGAGTTGGAAGGGACCATGGAGGACTTCTTGTCCAACCACTGCATTACCATTTCAGACAAATGGCTGTTCAATCTCTTCCTAAAACCCTCCAATATTGGAGTACCCATAACTTCTGAAGGCAAACCATTCCACTGCTCAATTGTTCTGTTTCTCGGTTTGTTCTCCCCTTGATTAATTTCCATTCATTGTTTGTTGTCTAGCCTTCAGGTGCTTTGGAGAATAGCTTGACCCCCACTTTTTTGTGGCAGACCTTCAAATATTGGAACACTTGTATCATGTCACTACTTAGGACTAGACAACCTGCACATTCCTGCAACCATTCAAATGTTTTAGTCTCCAGTCACCTAATCATCTTTATTGCTCTTCTCTGTACTCTTTCTAGAATCTCAGCACCTTTTTGTATCATGGCAATCAAACTTGGTACAATATTCCAAGTGTGGTCTTATCAAGGCATTATAAAGTGGTACTAACACTTCACGTGGTTTTGATTCTATCCCTCTGTCTAAGGACTGTGTTGGCTTTTTTTTGGTGGCTGCAGCACATTGTTAGTTGTTAGTTATTTAAGTGGTTGTCCATTTGGACTCCAGTATCTTTCCCACAGTTATTACTACTGAGCCAAGTACCACCTATTCTACATCTGTGCATCTGGATTTTCTTGCCTAATTGTAAAACCTTACTTTTCTCATTATTGGATGTCATTTTATTAGATAGAGCCCAGTGTTTGTAAGAGCTCAGTCTGTCAAGATCCTTTTGTAATTTGAACCTTCTTCTGGAGTATCGGCTATTCCCTCCAGCTTGTTATCATCTATCCCTTCATCCAAATTATTGATAAAGATGTTGAGGCAGAACCTTGAGGCATTTCACTGAATACTTCCCTCCATATAGATGCAACTCCAGGAAGGACTGCACACTGAGTTAGCCAGTTACTAATCCATCTGCTGGGGATGATTTAGTCTGTCCATGATTGCCAATCCATGCCACTTTCGGTCAGATTAATGTGCTATTCTTCATTCTCCACACAAGAGGGCATTCTTGATTTATGCTGATAGGAAATTGTCAGTAATAGTTATTCAATGAAATAATGAATAAACATTTATTTAAAAGGCAAATATTCAATAGCATAACATTCAGAACTGAATAGAAATTTGAAAAAGTATTTCTCAACCTGTTGCAAAGCTCATGCTCAAAATGCAGCAGCTTTAACAATCTGAAGAGAACAGTTTCATTGTATTCTCACACTTTGTGAAGCATCTCTTTCAAATTTCTTCCAACAATCTTAATAATAGCAGAAGTCATGGACTTCAAAAACTTTTCAATTACATTGTCCAAATTCTCTCCCACTTTTAACTCATCTGACTGACTGCTTCATCAGACAAAGCAAAGATCTTTGCATATTATAAAACAAGAACGAACCTAGTTTGTCAGGAAGAAGAATTATAGCAGAGCTATCTATTTTTACTTATGATAACCCAGTGGTGGAATTCAAATTTTTTTACTACCGGTTCTGTAGGCGTGGTTTGGTGGGCATGGCAGGGGAAAGATACTGTAAAACCTCCAGTCAGAGGTGGGATTTGTTGGTTCTCCAAACTACTCAAAATTTCTGCTACCAGTTCTCCAGAACTGGTCAGAACCTGCTGAATACCACCNGGGATTTGTTGGTTCTCCAAACTACTCAAAATTTCTGCTACCAGTTCTCCAGAACTGGTCAGAACCTGCTGAATACCACCTCTGTGATAGCCCACTCCCCACCAACATAATTTGGAAAAAAACACACCAATACTTCTGCTTGACTAGAAGTCAAACTGGGAAATGTTATTGTCCTGGAGAAAATTTAACATACAAAAAGAGCCTTCAACCTTCTCCCTCCCGTCTTTTACTTATGATCTGGGATCAAAACCAGTTCCTCTCTTTGCTAATCCCATCAGATTTAAATTGACCTTCATTGCCCCAGGCAATACCCATGCAATTTCATAAAACCAGATAATAGAAGCATTTTCATAGGTTCATAGCACAGCCCAAGAGCAGCTGTTACAAGGAAATTGCAATTTAGAGAAACCCCAACTTTCCACCTACGTCAGCTGATGACCTCAGTATTCCATCTTCTTCACAGTGAACTTCTTCAGCTCTGCTGAAAAACCTATTTTACCTCACAATAGTGCTGGGAAAGACCTGCCTAGCACCCTCAAACTGCCCAGCAAATTGGATTGTCTAGATTAATGTCCCACCTTGTAGCTCTCAACTTCTATAATAATCTTTTCCATTGTTCAAGGTCCTTCTTTCTTCTACAGCAGGCACCCTAACTATTTTGCAGTAAACATGGTTCTTCTCAATGACGTGCTCATATGGGACACATAAGGTGGTTCGCCAAAACCAAAGATACCCATGTTAAGATTTAGATGCTGGGTGAAGAAAGTCACTTAGTTATTTTTATTTTTTATGTTTATCTTTCTCTTCTCTTTCTAAGAACTCAAGACAGGTACATATGGCATCCTTTCTGTTTTTTTGTCCAGAATAATGGTCCATGAAGTAGGTTGGGCTGACAGAGAGTCATTTGCTCAGTCATCCAGTGAACTTCCAGAGCTAAAGGTGGATAAGTTTCCCAAATTCTGGTTTAGTATCTTAGCCATGGTTGCAAACTACAATGGCTAAGTCCAAAATAATAATAAAACAATACCTGGAAACATCAGAATAGAAAGAGCTGGAGAAGATCACAAAATACAAGCTCTGCAAATAAATGTAGAATGACTGTGGCAAAAGAAAGTAAATTATCAATAATGATAGGCAGCTTGGGTACAATCCCAAAACATTTGGAGTACCACTTGTACGCCATCGGTAAAATCACCATCAGTCAATTGCAAAGGCAGCTTTATTTGGAACAGCTAACATCATCTGACAACACCTTTAACACCATCAAAGAACAGTTTTCTATCCCAGGTCCTTGGGAAGGATTCGATAGGAGGATAAAATGCCAAACCCAGTCTAAACATATGATTGACTGCAATGAACTTTCATAAAAAAAACCCAAATAAATAGTGATCATCTAGTTAGTTGCTGCAAGACAATCAACAGATTAATGAGAAACAATGGCATAACAAAGTAGCAACATTTGAATATCTACAAGAAATACCTTTTGCAGCAAGCAACAACTGGTGGGACCACAAAATAGACAAAGTAAGATAAGAAATAAAGATACTAAAGCGCTCTAGGACTTTAAAATTCAAACCGACAAGCATGTGCCACAGATTTGACATTTGTTGAGAAGAAAAACAAAAAAGTCTGGATATTGGACATTGCAGTACCTGGAGACACCAGAAGAAAAGAGAATGAATTGGGTTAAAAATATAAAATATAAAGACCTTCAAAAAAAATAGAACAACTATGGCAAAAGAAAGCAAAGATAGTATCAATAGTAATAGGTGCTTGGATGCATCGGGCACTGACAAAAATCCCTATCACACAATTGCAAAAGGCAGTCTCCCATGGAACAGCTTACATCCCATGATGATACTTTCAACACCATGAAAAAAAATCTCCCTATCCCAGGTTCTTGAGAAGGACTTGATAGGTTGCTAAAAAAAAAAAAGGCGAAATCAAAATNCTATCCCAGGTTCTTGAGAAGGACTTGATAGGTTGCTAAAAAAAAAAAAGGCGAAATCAAAATCTAAACATCTGGCTGACTGTGCAAGTAATCATAATAAATCTAAGTGTGTTGTGTGAAGTAGGCCGTACTTCAAGCTATAATGTAGCTTTGTTTGTTTTCATTTTCAGCCATTCAAGTTAAGTTTGGTGGATAGAATGGTACTTTGTAGGAACACACCTATCGAAAGCCTATTGTGGGGATGTTTTGTTCTTTTTAAGTGGAGTCTGTAGAGTAATGAAATTCAAAGGGTGGTGCAGGAGGATAAGTCCTGTCCTTGTTATATTGGAGGGAAAGCGGGAAAAAGGCAGACAAAAGCAATTGCTGACATTTCCTTTGAAACAGATGTCCTGCTTTGTATGTCTGCTTTGACAAAGGGAAAGACATTGGACGTCTTGTCCTTACAGAAGCAGCTTATCCCACCTCTTTCCTCACATCAGAGTTGTTATTTTCAAATAACCACTACTTTCCTCGTAAACCATGTTTCATCATTCAAATTCAATACTATAGCAGTATATCTGTTGCAAAATTAAACAGCCGGTTTGGTTAGATTGCTCTGCCAGTAAGTAGTATATTTTCCAGGAAATGTTGCATTGAAGTTTGACATACTGTAGCATGAGCTTGCTTGCTTAGTTGTTGTTGGTTTGTTTTGCTTTGCTTTACTTATCCCTCCATAATTTACTGAGGAAACTTGTTATTTGGAATCTTTCCACTGGCCCAAGAAATGACCATCTAGCTTTACTGAAAGTGTTGTTTACAATCCAAGAAACCCACTGGCCTTTCCTGTATATTTCCAGGATAATTTTTGCCACCTGTACACTTCCTCAATATTCAACAACAATGCATTATGCTTCCCTTTTTTGTGCAAAACGGCATATGGATGCTGACAATTTGCATATTGGAAAAAGTAGTTTGCTTGAAGTTGGTGTCCCATTGGAACTTTTTTCACATTTTCATAATCTTATTTTAATGAAGTAGCGACATAGCATTTGTGTTTTCATGATCTGGTTGGTTCAAATGAAGGTAATTCTTCGCTGCTTTCAACCTATGGGAATAAAAAACAGGTAGCTATTTGGTCATTAAAGGATGAGGAATGGCCAAAATGCACAGCCCATTTGTTAGAAAGGAAAATGTGTGAGCTGATGGCAGTGGTGGGATTCAAATTTTTTTACTACCAGTTCTGTGGGCGTGGCTTGGTGGGCGTGGCAGGGGAAGGATACTGTAATATCTCCAGTCAGAGGTGATATTTGCCGGTTCTCTGAACTACTCAAAATTCCCGCTACCGGTTCTCCAGAACTGGTCAGAACCTGCTGAATACCATCTCTAGATGATGGGTTTGGTATTGGGGCAGGGGGGAGGTGAATTACTTCAGATGAATATGGTTGTGTTGTTCCTTTTGATACAGAATCCATGTCACTAGCAAGAATCAGAAAATTAAACAGTTGTCATTTGATGAATCTCCATGCATGAAATATTCAACTACTTTTTGCCTCCAACAAAAGACAATACTAGCAAACTAATTATACCAAAAAGTTAATGAAGATATATTAGATTAGATCAATAGGACAAGGCTACCAGCTGTGGGCTACCAAAATCCAGATGAGCACTAGATAAGGGAAAGATCCAAAATTGTATTGTTCATAGGACATATTCTTTTTTGAGAGTTATAGGCTGTAAACTATCATCATTGGCAATTGTTAGCATGATGCAAAGGAATATTAATCTCTCCTAATTCTATCAACAAATTAGCAACCCAGTCAAAACCACCAGAGTAAAATATTGTGCCTTGCCAAACTTCATTTTTCATGTTTTTTTAACATGTTAATGTTTCATATTTACTTCTATTTGATCAAAAGTGAAGGTGTCATTGTATTAACTGAGTAACAATCAACCGCTTACTGGTTCAGGTATCCCATTAAGTTAAAATTGCCTGGTAAATTGCCTTAGTGTGTTGTGAAAACCCAACCATTGTAGGTTTATAACTCATAGTTTACAGCATAGGGTGATCTAGGAACTCAGCTAATTGTGACTGGGCAAAGAAACCATGACTTAACTTGATATTCTTCCTCTAAAATAGGTGTAATCCCCTAGCATGCGTGCTTAAACAGTTAAAGGTTTTCTCCCCTATTTCTTTTTATGACAAAGCAAGCTTTCACGTAATTTCTGTGAGTTGTCAGAAATGCAGTGCTGAGTCAGATGTAGCAATGACCAATCTTAATGTAATGCTGCCATTTATTAAGAACATGCCAAAGGAATTTATGGTCCAGAAACATCACACCATAACAAACCAAGAAAAGCAAACAGCTCCCTGTGGTATTCTTCAAATAGATAAAATAGCTACCTCTGAGTATAAATAAGGAAAGGAATGGCAAAGAATCACAGCAAAGATCGACAGTTTTCCTTCTAAAATGCTAAGCAGAGACATTCCTAAGAAATGTCTGTCACACCCTTCACCTGTAGTTCACAGACTAGATTCACTGAAAGTGAAATAGTGAAGGAACTACAGGTAGTCAGTCCGCAACTTATGACCACAGTTGCAATCCAAATGTCCATTGCTAAGCAAGGCCGTTGTTAAATGAGTCATGCCCCATTTTACAACTGCTTTTACCACGGTTTTTAAGTGAATCACTGAAAGGGTTGAGTGAGTTATGCAATCCTTGAGAGACACCGGGCAACTGGCTCAAACAACACTGGCAACCATCCCACAAATACATGGTCACCACGTGTGAACTTCCCGCCAGCTATTCCCAAGAAATGCTTTCTCGCCTCACCAATATTTTTAAATATTTTCCAAAATATACATATGGAAATTGGGGGGAGGAGGGGGAAGGACGGATCCTTTGGAAAAGGATTTGAATGGGATTTATTATCAGCTATTCTCCCTCGACTAGGAGACTGAGTGGGAGAAACCTTTACTTTTTACCTTTACTCTAGATTTGAGTTGCTTGCTTTCCTTTCACCTCCCCCCTCCCGCCCCTGCGTCCTTAACAGTTACGTATCTGGTGAAACTTATCTCCCACATGTGGACGTTGGGGACATTTCGCATGTGACATTTTTGGTTTTCTGTACGACAAGTGCAGAACCTGCCCCTCGAACATATTTCCCTTTGAAAGATTTTTGAATTGCAATGCTTAGCTCCACGCGCTTCAAACATGAGTTCCTTGGCCACGATCTCGCCAGAAAACGTACCCGGCTGGTGGGTGGATTTCTTTTATTTTCTTTCCCAAGGAATCCCTCCAAAAAGTTCCCTTCTTACGGGATTGATCGCAAGGACTTGAAACAAATCGGCTTAGTTTGGTGGATCCAACCCGAAGGGGAAACGCTGCCGATATGATGACTTTGCAACGTTTGGAGGCAGTGAATTGTCCTTTTTCGAAACCACAGAGGAATTCACTGCAGCGTTTGGACTTTAGGCATGGGAAGAAATTAAAAAAAAAAAAAAAAAAAAACACAAAAACACCAACCCAGCTTCGCAATAGGCGTGTATTGCTCCAGTCGCGGTATTGCACAATGTTGTTCAGAGCCCGCGTTGTTGCAAGTTTGGGCAGATAACCACCAGCTGCGGTTGTGGCCCTGAGCCCGCCTCTCATGTCCTAAAGCTCCTCCCTTTCGAGGGGTAGTGTTGTTGTTGTTTTTTTCCCCCTTTTTCTTTTTCTTTTCCCCTTTCCCCTTTCACTCTCCGTGAGATATTGCGGAATTAGTCGCGTGAATGACCCGGGGGCACTCCGTGGCGACTTGCTCGATTTGATATGATTGTCTCCCAGGCGGAATGAAGGAGGGGAAACAAGCTACGTACGCCAGCAGGTCTTGCCGGGGCTGGTTTCTTGCGAAGTGTTGCTGCTGTTTCCCAAGGTGCAAAGGTTAGTAGTAGTTCCTAAACGGCGAGGAGGTACTTTAAATCCGAAGGTGGGTTTGAAGAGAGGTTACTCACTTTCGAGTAAAAGCGAGCCTGTTGCTCCCCTCCCTGAGTTGTTTAGGGTTGGTTGGTTTTTCATTCCCCTTCGAGATTAGAGAGGAGAGAGATGCAGAGTTTGTGACTTTTGACTGTTTCTGAACTAATATTGTGCTTATTAAGTGGTTCTCTGTTTGTGAATCCCCTCGGATGGGTTTTGCCTGAAGAGAGGCAGTCTATATCACATATAGACCCGTTTACAGCTGCTTATTGAGCCAGGATATGGTATATATGATTATTAAACCATTAATTATAATTTGCTTTAATATGTGTAGCTGTCATTCTTTACGTGTTTTATGAAGCCTGTTCCTAGACCCAGCATGCTAAACCATGATCTATTTAACTATAGATGGTTGAATCGGCTACGGTTGGCTGAGTTCTTGCAATATGCTAAACTGATACCCAATAAATATAAATTGCATAGTTGCTCTCCAGTCAGCACAACTGTGGAATAAGTAATATAAACAACTAGAATACAAAGTACAATTAGGAGTGGAGAATAAATAGTTATTTCACAAGAAACAATAAGGCTTTGTTGGGCCATTGTAAATGAACCGGTTTACAAAGTTAGAAATACAGAATCTTAAGAAATATATTTTTCCCCACATTTTTTTTTTTAAATCTACAGATTCAAAATATTTTGGAGAAAGCTGTCTGTATAAATAAAAGTTGTATGTCTCCTGAAGCTGAAAAGACAGTTGATACCTATAATGTATTCCAGGGGTCCCCAACCCCTGGTCCATGGACCAATATTGAGCCGTGCAAACAAGTGAAGCCCCATCCATGGGATGCAGGCAGCACACAAAACCATGCCTCCTCCGGTCCTCAAAGAAACCTCTATCCATGGAATTGGTTCCTGGCACCCAAAAGATTGGGGGCTGCTGACATATGCAGTAGTAAGCTTCTCTACTTTCTCAGTATTCCTGAAAAATGCTGAAAGTTAGTTTGTATCTAAAGCTTTATATGAATATATAAGATAATAAGGTGTGAATGGTGCCAGGTAGTTCTGTATAATGCCTGGCACATTTCATTTCACCATAGGCACATAGAAATACTGCATAGATATTTTTTCTTTATTTTTTACTATTGTCACTCATGTTTAATACAGTTGGTCTCTTAATAACTTAATGAGGAAGGTGTTATTAATTTTTATCCCACTTTATGCCAACTCAAGTTTGTGAACATACCTAATGTTCTTGCCTGCTCAAGAACTATCCTGGGAGATTGGCTAAGCTGGGGATGTCACACTTATGTCATCACGGTGTTATATGATTTAGCCAGAGGTGGGATTCAGCAGGTTCTGAGCAGTTCTGGAGAACCGGTAGCAGAAATTTTGAGTAGTTCAGAGAACCGGCAAACACCACCTCTGACTGGAGATTTTACAGTATCCTTCCCCTGCCATGCCCACCAAGCCACACCCACAGAACTGGTAGTAAAAAAATTTGAATCCCACCACTGGATGTAGCGGGACTGTTTGCCCCTTCGCTAAACTGGACACGGCCAGCATGTGACACATCCGGCCCACAGGCCATGATTTTGACACCCCTGGGCTAAGCTGTGAGCGACTGGCCCAAAGTCACCCAGATGACTTTCATGCCTAAGGGAGGCCTAGAACCCAGTCTCTAGCCCAGAACCTTAACCACTACATTTATAAACGTGTATATCAGTATAAAATATAAACATGACTAAAAAGACCGAAACTAAAAAACCAATAGGAGTTTACTGTTGGGCCAAATCTTGAAGTATCAACTGGGAAACTCTACAAGTCCCAGTTCAAAATTTGAAAATGTTTTGTAAAACTGAACCGTTATCTACCAAAATAAGTAAAATAGAACAATCCTTGCTGGTATGTAAATGGTAAAGAAATAGCAATAGTAGCAAAACATGTCTTGGTAAAATAAGCGCACAAAAAGACATGTGCTAAAATCTCCATTTGTCCTACATTACAAGGACAGGTCTTCTCTAAAATAAGTGAAACTGAGGAAGGGAGTGTCTGCTACTTTATTCCAGGAAGGGAACTGGTGGGAGAGTAATAGATACTTGCAGTTAAATTGTGTAATGGTTTCTGTAGGTAAAGAAAAGGGCTGCTGAATGATCCAGGAATTAGCCTCTGGAATATTCCATATAGTACTCCTTGCTTGATTAGAGCTAGGTAGCATTTTGGGGAGGAACTTATTGCCCTGGTTGATTCATTTAATATTTTCTTCTAAGACTTCTAATTTGAAAAACAGCCACAACACAAACTTCCATATGCCATCTTATACCTGTATTACTTAATTAATTTCTGCAAAGATATTTTAGCTGCAGCATAGGGGTCTGTGATGGACCTAACTTGGTTAAATTTTAGTAACAACTTAAATGCATAGAACACTTAATTGGGTTGGATCCCAGCAAGGGATTACTGGAAATTTAGGCTATGGGAGAAATGCAAGTAATCTTAAATTTTAACAGACTTCCTTCTATCCATTACAATCCCCCCCCCCGACCTCAAGTGTCTGCTCAAGAAGATCGGAAATTATCCAGAGTAGTGGATTTTTAAGATCAGAGAATAATTCTATCAACAATGGAAACTAACATTGTTGATAGAATTATTTTCTTTCATTCCACTATCAGTGTTCTGTGATGATTTAGAAGATGAGATGATAGATAGATAGATAGATAGATAGATAGATAGATAGATAGATAGATAGATAGATAGATATGTTCTAAGGCTATCTTAAAAATTCATAGAAAAGAAGAATTATTATTTATAAGAAAATAAATACAGTACATTTGGGAAAGATGTATGTATGAACAATTTTCTAAACAATTATGATTTCTGCATTTGAAAATTACATATAATCGCAAAGTGCTGATTATCAGGTATATTACATGTTATATTTTCATGCTTTATATTGGCATAAAAATTGTGGCTAGTACTTCTGTGATGTGAATGTACAAATTATGTTTATTTTATTGTCTAGGGTTAGGGTTAGGTTAGGACCCATTTTGGCACTTCTGGTATTTCTGGAAGGCCCATTTTTCGGTCTCCCGAGGCTGCAGAGGCTTTCCCTGAGCCTTCGGAAGGGCAAAAATGGCCTCAAACTGGCCAAAAATCAGCTGGGAAGTGTGCACATGTGCAGTGCAGGTAAGTTTGGCTGGGGCTTATGTGCCCACACAAATAGCTCTGCATGCCACCTGTGGCACACGTGCCATTGGTCTGCCATCACAGGTCTAGGATTTTATTTTTATTTTATTATTTATTATTTTATTGCATTTTATCAACAACCCACAATACTGTGTAGTAGCACCCTTTCAAAAATATGTAAAATGGGTTCACATCAAGCCTAAATGTGGTTTGAGCTGAGCATGATTTCAACTACTGTGATTTTCAAATTATAAGTGAGCCAAGCCAGTTATTTCTTGATAAACAGTCCCTAAAAATCTGTAGATTACTGTCCTGCTTGAACTGAGTTTCATAGTTTTCTGAGCGTGTTTTAAATTCTTGCCATTAATGTAAATCTGTGCATGAGCACAGAGAAAAATCATTTTTTAGGGTTCAGTTTTGTTGAATTATTTACAGAAAGGAAAATTAAAATAAGATATTGTAAACCTATTTCATAATCCCTATTTGCTATATATCTTACAAATATATTATTAAAGCTTTTAGGAAATGAACAGCTTTTCTCTTGGGAAAAAAAAAACCTGAGAAACTAAGCTAAACTTTTAAAAAGTATGTTGACTGATATGCTCCTAGAAATAATATTGTTTTGTCAGATTGATTAAAAAGTGGTGACTTTTAGAAACTTCTGTTCTTTAGTCACATGATTTTTCTCTTTTTCCCATTTCTAACACAAACTATTGCATTTTTCACAAGAAACACTAAGCAACAAGATATTTTCCTTTGTCACCCTGGTGATTATACAAATTCAGATTCCAACATTGCAGAAAACTGGCAAATATTAATGGGAATAAGACAAGATTCAAATGTCCTGGTTTCAATATATGTCAGCTTTCCTTTGGCAGGTAGATCAGACAGGAAACATGACCAACTAAGTTAATTCTATTTTAAAGCCTACATTAACAAAATCTTGCAAGTCTGAATGTCCAAATCTCCCATGTCTCCTTTACAAGTTGAGGAAGGATTCCTTTTGAGCCTCTTGCCCAAACCATTAGGCACCTGTGCGCTATGGCCTCTCTTACCTGGTTGTTCCTTAGGCAGCATTTCTTCGTCCTATCTCTCAGAGTCTTTTTTCACGTACGGTGTGTTACATGTTACATTTATTATAAATGTGATAATATTATTACATGTCATACCACATAAAAAGGTAAATGTTCCCCTCGCACATAGATGCTAGTCGTTCCGGCTCTAGGGGGCAGTACTCATCTCTGTTACAAAGCCGAAGAGTCAGAGCTGTCCAAAGACATCTCTGTGGTCATATGGCCGGCATGACTAAATGCCAAAGGTGCACGGATCGCTGTTACCTTCCCACCAAAGTGGTCCCTATTTTTCTACTTGCATTTTTACGTGCTTTCAAACTGCTAGGTTGGCAGAAGCTGGGACAAGTAATGGGAACTCACTCTGTTATGCAGTGCTAGGGATTCGAACCGCCGAACTGCTGATCTTTCTGATTGATAAGCTCAGCATCTTAACCACTGAGCCACTGTGTCCCTCTACCTACTACATATATACATTATAAAACTTGCATGTTACATTCAGTCATTGCAAAATGATCACAATTTTAAGTAGATTTTACATGAGGAAAAACACAGCATTTTGATCACAATTAAGTGGATTTTACATGAGGAAAAACACAACATTTTTTACATATCTCCAGTTCAATACAGTAAAACCCTAGGAATATCTTTAATACATGAACCTTGGCATTATGATAGACTGATGTGTATTATTATGTTGCAAAGTGGGAAAGATTGATGTATGTTACTGTGTTGAAAAGTGGGAAAGACACAGTGTGAAATGTAGCTTAAAATAGAGAATTTCTAGGATTTAGTATGTAGAAATGTGTGCATAATTTCTGTGCATCCTTAGGTACTTGTTCAGAATCAGAAGTCACAGTCAGCCTTGTGGCCTTATAAATCTAATAAATAGACTCTCTTAAGCTTCAGAGGCTATTTTACAAATCTAGGTACACTTTTCCTTATTTTACTGGAGTGAAATATGCTCCTATTTGGGTCAACATAAGGAATGGAAGATAAAACCCATATAAGAAATGAACAAATCAATTACCCAGATTACAGGTGTTTAATTTGAAGGTAGGCCCAGTATAAGAATTTTGATTTCTAATCTGTCAGGAATGCTCAAAAGTTTCTTGTAGAGTGTGTGTGTGTGTAGATATAATGAACATAACTAGGGTTATTTTAGGTATAGGATATAATTATGTTCTGAGATTACTTTAAATCTGCGTACTTTTTGTAGCTCCTCCAGCTCCCCTGTAACCTTATTCCTCAAAACATAGATTGTGATAAGTACCGACTGAGAGCTTCCCATTCTGTGGAAGGTCACTTTCAAAGAATTTAAATCAAGCCAGAAGTAAATATGAAAACAAGCTTGTTAAAAAGAAACATGATGGAAGTTTAGCTTGCTTATTATGCTCTGTAGATTACTGATAAATGGCTTTGTTTTTTTCTATAGCAAAGTTCCAACATGAACTTTATTTAATATAAAAATTTCAAATGTTAGCAGGAACTGCGTCTATCTACAAATAAATCTGTGTTTGGTTTGACGTGATATCTTGGCATATTGCTTTTCTATACATGCAGATGGACACACACACATGCCTTTTATATGGAACACTATTTAAATGCCATCTGCTACTGCTCTTATTCTAAATTAAACCTTCACTTATTCCTAAGAAAGGCTGAAAATGCAGGTGTATAATCAGGCTATGGATCTGGTAACATCTTGTGGCTACTTTGTAGATGGACATGCTTTTAATCCTACCCCTCCATGAACACTATGGAGCAATTCTGTTTTTTTAATACCCCAGAAAAAGGATGGAAAGTTCACAAATTGAAGAAAGTAACATCTGCATTCCCCATAATATACCATGAAAGAAGCAGAATTATAAGGTGCTTACCTATTAGAAAATATATCTGGGTTTTTTTCCCCTTTCATAGGCTGTTGAGAAATGCTGTTGAGTTGATAAACCCAACAGTTCTGGGAACAGCATGAGGAGAGCTTAATACTTTGCTCAATACACAATATCTCCAGCCTAAAGTGGCAAGTGTTAAAATTGTTTATCAGCTCAGTATTAAATGAAATGTGTGGTTGTGAGCATTTTGGACAGAGCTTTCTTCTAGTAGCTATGATTAGGTCTACAAAGTTAACTTCATTTCAAAGGGCAAAATATAAAATTGGAGGAATGTCCTCTATTGGATATACCTTAAAAGGAGTTGCATCTTATCTTGTCTCACAAGGTTGCCTAAACTAGTCTGCAATCTGGAGAAAGGATTGTTTAGTTTAAGTGTTTCCAGTAAGTGCTAAACACCCTCCAAATCACATTTTTCACTTTAAATTTGAAATGCTACATTGCCATATTACATGTGAAACTTGGTTTAACCTTAGAAGGGCTGTGCAGATAAGAAAGTCTAGAGGTATACAAAACATTTTGAACTTGAGGTTCTTCAATACCATTTTTTCTTCGTTGGTTTTCCTGCACATGTAGGATCATTATCATTGTTTCAAAGTGTTCTGGCCATTAAACAGGCGTAATTTGGATTTTTGTTTCTAGATCTGAACAAAACATGCCATTCTTGTCCTGAACATGAAACTGATTTTTGCTGTTTCAGAGCATTGCTTTGAATGTTCTGATGATTTCCAACAATTAAACTGTTTTAGGGCCTGTGATCGATCTGGGCTTTTTCCCCCACCTTAGCTAATACAGCATCAAGGACATGTCATGTTGTACTGCTACTGGTTTAGATAGAATTGGGAAATTTTGAGTTTGTGTCAATGGCTGGATGGGTTATACATGTATTATGTTGTGCTTTTTTTTGTAAACAGTGCAAAGGTATCTGTGCATGTATGCTCAATTGTGTTTCACATATAAAACATTGTTAATGCTGTGGAAGCTGTGCACTATGTTAACTTGGTTAATTTGCTAAGCTTTGCTATACTTGTACATACTCATGTCCTGTTGATTTATATGTGTGTGTGTGTGTATATATATATATATATATAAGATTGGATATATGAACTCTTATGTCTCTTCATAATGTGAATTATATTCATGCAATAAATAAACATGGGAACATTTTTTTTGCCAGACTGCAACCATCTCATATAGCCAGGTAAAAACATCAGCAAATAACATCGCAGTTGCTTGTATCAGGCAGGCTGTAAAAAAAAAAAAAAAAAGGCCTACTAAATGTAGAACTGAAAAGTTGGCCAAACATATTGAAACAAGCAAACAAAAACAGATCAGAATGTTTTGTTAAAATCCTTGTAAAGGAATGTTAAACAAACAGAGCATACATGCACTATGTTTGTGCTTTCAAGTCAATCCTGATTCCTGGTGGCTGCCTGGACAAGTCCCTCTAGTTTTCATGGCAAAATTTCAGAAGTACTTTGTCATTGCCTCCTTCCTCAGGCTGAGAGTGTGGGCCTGGCCCAAGCTTACCCAGCTGATTTCATATCTAAGGCAGGACCAGAACTCACTGTCTCCCAGTTTCTCGCCTAAAGCCCTAACCAGTATACTTAACTAACTCTCTGCACGGACTAGGCTAGTTAATGGCTAGTTAATCTCACACAATTTCTACCTTTAGTGATGCCTCTCTGTTTAACAGCCATAGTTGAGTCAAAACTATTGACTCAGAAACTAAAACTATTTTATAGAAGATTAAAATCTAGTGGAAAGATACATACTAATGCCAAATTTCCAAAAGGAAGTTAGACCTAGGTTTAACAAGGAGGTAATATTTTGTCTGTGACAATGATGTCTCCAAATAGCTAGAGTTTCGGTAAGAGTTCAGCTTATTTATTTTTAATGACACCATCATTATTTTTATAAATCACTCAAGCAGCAGACATACCTAATACTACTCCTTCCTCCTATTTTCCCCACAACAACAATCCTGTGAGGTAAATTGGGCTGAGAGAGAGAGTGACTGTCCCAAAGTCACCTACCTGGCTTTCATGCCTAAGGCAGAACTTGAATTCACAGTCTCGAGATTTCTAACCTTAACCACTAGACCAGCTGGACTTTACAAGTTCATTATTTTAAACACTTTTAACCCTTCCAAGTTAATTGCTTGACAATAATAAAATCTTCATTGGAATGTAATGATGAACTTCAGATAATACCCTAGAATTCATGTGAAAAGAGTTCACTGTTTACAGGAAAATAAAAAATTAGTTACATTTTTAGTAGTCTCAATATCTATAATCCAGGGGTGGGATTCCAATTTTTTAACAACCGGTTCTGTAGGCGTGGCTTAGTTGGTGGGCATGGCTCGGTGGTCATGTGACTGGCTGTGCGTGGCCAACTCAACATCACTCACATCGAGGCACGCTTCTCCCTGCCTGGCCTCTCGTGACTGTGGGGATGCTGCAGCAGTCATAAGTGTGAAAAATGGTCATAAGTCACTTTTTTCAGTGCCACTGTAATTTTGAATGGTCACTCCTCACAAGCAAAGTACCAGCAAAGGAGGAAAAAAATAACTCCAGAGACGTTCCAGAGACAGGAAGTCCAGTCCTGCCAAGAATTAATAAGGGTTAACGGTGAGGCAGTTTCTGTAAGCAACATCAGAATGTTTCCTTCCTGCCTTCCTTACAGGATTAGGCCAGTAATTTCTTCTACCAGCCGGTTCTCCAAACTGCTTAGAATGTTAACATCTGGTTCTAGCAAATAGGTATGAACCTGTAGAATCCCACCCCTGTCTATAAGGTAGGCCTTGACTTAAAATCATTTAACGACTGTCTGGAATTACGATAGCCTCAGAAACAGTACTTTATGGCCCGTAAAGCACTTCAGGTCATTGCAAAATGTTGTACCACCATCCCCATGATCATGTGATTGTGATCTGGGTGACTGGCAACCTGTTTGCACTCGTGACCACTTGCCAAGTGCCTCACAATCTTTTCATCTGTGTTTGTAATCTTCCCTACTGGTTTCCCCAGAAAGTCAATGCGGAAGGTGTTCGGGAAGGTTGCCACCTCCCTCTCGTCTCTGGGGGAGTGGGGGTGGCTGAAAGAGTTGCCAGCTGAGTGGAGCTGAATTCTTTCAGCAGGGTGCAGAAACAGACTTCAAATCCTGAAGATTTGAGCTCAGTTCCTGCACCCCGCCAAAGAAGATACCTTCTCTGCACATAGGGGAGCTGAAACCTTTAGCTGTAAATCACCTTAAAGACAGGAAAGAAGTGAAGAATATTGGGAACAAAGTAACTATACTCATCACTAAAGCCCCACTGATTTCTCCTTTCTGGTTGTGTTTCTTGATGCATCTTTGTTTCTAATTAGCCTTGTTAAAATAAAGATGAGGAATTTGCATGCTTGCAAATCCCTCTGAAAACTGAATAGACTCTGGCCAAATTTGAGAGTTAGAGGATGGGGAAGAAAGAAGAGAACAAGCATAAAAACAGATTGAATCAAATATGGGGCTGCAAAGAAAAACATTGCAGGGAAAAAAAAAGAGTCCTCAATACATTCCTATGAGAGAGGCAGTTGGCCAGTGATCCAGATTTTTAGGATCTGCTTTTAATCCCCCCCCCTTTTTTTTTTTGCCTCCCCTGGAGACATGGCCCAGAATGGTAGACAAACAGCTTGCCCAATTGCATACATACCTGAGAGGAGAGGTGAAACACACCCACATAGGCACGACTTCATGGCATGGAAGATCATTCGTACTCTGCCTAGGTCTGCTGTTGTTAAAGGAGTTAGAAATAATTTCAGAAGCTATGCTCTCTATGTCTTCCCTTCCTTGTTCCCCTGTTAAATGAGTAATAATATTATGAAGGGAAAAATATTCCCCAGTTAACTATTCTGTGATAATGTGCACAGTATGTTCTCAGAGTTCCCAATGTACTCTGTGACCTCAAAAGAGGGTTGCTGATTTATTCCACAGTTAATGTTTTTCTGATAGCTGCTGTATATTTACAGCATACTATCCTACATACATAGTTACTTTAATCTTTTTCTTAAATAGGAGCAGCTTATGCACGCATAATAAGAAACTGATAGGAATTCTGCACCAAAAACCGATGTTTGTGGTAATTGGCATATAACAATGACTACAGAATCTGCATTGCTAATGTTCATGGTCAGAGGTGTGAATGACTTAGTTTTTACTAAGATTAAATCATTTATCTGTTTATAACATCTATATGTAATTGTTTCATTGAAGAAAACAGTTTTTTATACTAAAATTGTTCTCAGTGAACAACAGACATTATTGTAATAATCCCAAAGGAAGACTTACAAATTNACTAAAATTGTTCTCGGTGAACAACAGACATTATTGTAATAATCCCAAAGGAAGACTTACAAATTTAAGAAAAGTGGGGGGGGGGAACCTGCACACATATATGCAAAATCTTGTGCAGTGCTCAGCTTTTATCAGCCAAGGTCACCCTTTCCTACTAGAGCCAATGATGGAAATTTCCCCCTCAGATGGAAATATAAGAAACAAGCGCATTATTTTATTTTTATTTTCTGTAAAATGAGGCAGTGGAGTATAGGGCAGTGCTTACTTGAGGTTTTTTTTTTATTCCTTGTTCCCTGCATTTCAGGGTAAAGTCTGCCTTGAGTCGAGCTGATGCCTACCTGAACCATATCCATGCTGTTTTCTTACCAACAAAATCAAAGTGGTTTGCCATTACCTTCTCCTGGAAGTGCTTCATTGTCTAGTCTCCATTTCAAGGATTTCCTGGTGATCTGTCCAAGTACAAATCAGTTCTGACCTTATTTAGATTGTCTAGGTGTTATCACCTACTATGACAGAATATATCTACTGAATGTTACAATGATGAAAACATGGAAAGTATTGTTAAAAACACTCTTCGTGAGCAGGACGAGAGCTTCTGTCAGTGTTATTGTGGTAGTTGAGAGCCAGAGTTTCTCGGGACAGAGATATCAATTATGTCACTAGCCACCAGTGGCCCATCTTCAAAATTGAAGCCCGCAATACACAAGAGCCCGTTTTCAATTATTGGACATAAAACTATACCCATTCTTGGCCCATCATCCACAGTTAATAGAGAATCTTGAGAAGATAAACATCATCACAGAACATTCTCTGATGCTATATTCATTGCTAGCAACACAGTTGAACAGATATTTCACCCTGAGTGCATGTAATAACTTAGTTCAACCTTCATCTAGTTATCATTCTCTGAGGCTGCACCAAGTCTGGTAGGCCTTGCCTGCTCTAGAAGCTTCCCTATTCCTCCAGGAAATTTTGTCAACATCACTTTAAGGAACTGCTAGACCACACCAAGGCCTACTACAACTCCTCTACCGATTGTCGTTATCAGGAATATCCTCTGTCATTCTTGGAAGATTAGATCTGGCTTTTTTACAGATTTCTTCCCTCTTCATGAACATCTGAGATGCTGGATACCAAGTTTACTGGACTATTTCCTATGACAATGCATATCAGTCCTGTGGCTTTTCAACTTGCAGCTTTTTACTACATGAATGATACCCCAAGGATAGAGGGGGATTTAAGCTTCACAGCTTAGTCAAGTTGAGTGTTTGTGATTGTCTTCGTTAGCCTAATTATTGAGGTGAGAATTTGAAATGTTGGGTGAAAAAATCATGGGACCATCTACCATCATATGTTACTTCAGTCGCACAAGTCACAAATGGAGCTCCAGTTATTACAAGGACACTACCTGCGGACAATGCCAAGACAATATATTGTCAGAGTAAATCTAATCTGAAAACTTGCATAATTTGTTTGCTGACTATTCTAAACTGTGTTAGGAGAAAATAAATTCAAAGGGAAATTGAACCAATGTCTCAATTTAAGAATGTTGAAACTAGTTCCAGATTCTAATATAAAATCAACCAATAAAGCTAAGGATTCTTCAAATCCCAAAATGCTGTAGCAGAACACTGTGTGTGTGCAATAAAGGTCTGCTTGCTATTTTGAGGCCTCACTGAACTGGTTATTTTGTTTAAGGGGTACCAGATTATTATGATGGAGCCATGAAACTTTTTTCATGTTGGGGACTGTATTTCATCTGAGGAGTATAGAGGCCACATGCCAAAAAAGATCATTTAATTTTTCCCTAACACCAAAATTGATTCAAGCTTAGTTTATGAAATATAGTTAAAATGTGTCCGACAAGATTACTATTTTTCCCTTTTGCCCTACCTCTGACCTTTATTTTTAATAGTTTCGGGAGAAATATCAGTGATATTTTAAGCTTTGGGAGAATCGCAGATCATGTATGTATGGAATACAAAATGATAATATGTTAGAGAGGTTTTCCATACTGGGAAAAGTTAAAAAACATGAGCACGTCAGTATTAATGGTATTCTCCAGCAGTTTGATTGAGAATTATGCCTTAGTAATCTTGTATCTTTAAGTTTTCAAATGGAATTTCAAAAGTGTCTTAGGACAAGAAGAATTTATTTTAAATCAATTAATGAAAAAATAGTAAACAATATAGGTGAAACAAGCAATTCTCTCTTTCTCAAATAATAACTAAGTATTCACCGTATTTCTGTTATCCAAACTGAAGATACTTATTATGCCTAACTTACTTCCTTATTATAACCTTATTTTCTATTTTACCCTTGAATTCTAATATGAAGATGTAAATACATATTCAAATGGACTGCTCTTAAACTTTGCATGGCAGGGAAATTGTGCTAAAGATTAAAAGCTTTGAACAGGTTTGCCTTGTTTCCATATGCTTCCTGAATGATAACTATGAGGAAACATCTGAAAATATTAAGATGTACTGCCTAATGAAATTCTTTTTTAGCAACCATAACTGTTGTATTTATTGCTCAAACTAAAGAACTTGTATGTGTTTCTATGTAAGGTACAATATAATTAAAATAAAAATGGTAGGGAAAGAATTATCAAGCCCACTAGTGAAAGAGAACCATGAAAAGATATGATGGAGATTTTAGCCTATTTTATGCAAAAAGTTAACCATGAAAAAATAGACTTATTTTGCCAAATAAACGTGGATATATCTTTTTACCATTGTTTGATTGATGTCAGTATAATCTAAAAAAGAAATAACATTCTAGGTTGTACATTCATCTTAATAACTGAAATTCTTTCCATTAGTCACAAATCTTAATTTTTCCATCTCTGTAAGTCCAACTTTATCACATTCCACATTATAATTATTTTTATATAACTTTGAATTTTTATTAGTAAGAGTAAACCTTATGGTTGGTATGTGAACCAGATCTATATAACATTTTCTCAATGCTTAGCCCCAACTCTCAATACTTTAAGTCATAACACTGAATTATTTTGGAGTAGTTCAAGGAGGAGCTGCATGCTCATGTAGTTTGCAATTCATTTTAGGAGGGGTTTTGTTTCATTAAAATGTTATGTAACAATTTATTATTAACAATGTAACAATACATTATGATTTAAATTCAGCTTTTGAAATAGTTGCTAGCCCTTTTTATGACTGAAGTTGACCACATAGCTTTAGATCATATAATGACAAAAAAATTGATAAATGCAAATATAGTTCAGCTATGTTGAATAGTTCTAATATAGGCAGGTCATATGAATAATGAATACCATGAAATGATCATGTATTTGAATTTACATTAAGTGATATGACTGCAGAAAATATCGTAATTGATTTCTGTTCAAGAGAAATAGGCAATAAAATATTTTTAAACATAAATGTTATGAACAGAATAATGAAATATTACAGTAAAGGACAAAAAGAACATACTTATAATTTAACTTTATGGCTAAAGTCACAGGGTAGTAGTAGTTTTGGAAAACAAAATAAAAATGTGTGTGTGTGTGTGTAAATATATATATATATATATTAATATATATATTATTATTATACACACTTTATTACACACACACACACACAACACACACACATATATAAATATATATACATATATATACACATACATACATACACACACATACATACAAAAAAAGTATACATACAAAAAACACATACATACAAAAAAAATGTGTATATATACATACACATACCATGTTCATATTGTTCAGTAACATCATTTTTTGTTTAAATATAACAACAAACCTTTTTTCTAACTTGTTATAGTATTCTTTATTTCTGACTTGATCTTGCATTTCTTGCATTTCTCTATTTTGCACCCACAAAGTTTAGCAATGTCTAAAACTTCAATGATGCATGCAACTAGACTCAACCGCTAGCCTCACATTAACTGTATTTTGAGTGCATCAAATCCTTGTATCAATTTACAATTCACATTAAATCAAATATCACATTATTTTAATTCACACTTATCATGACCCATCTATAGTAATTCTTGTGATACTTACATTAGAACAATTCTTCCTAGCAATCCCAGCTATTTTGGCCATATTTTGTGATTGTTTCACCTAATGCTTGCTCAACAGGTCATAATGAAATTCCCTGACATTAGTAGACTAACTTGTAAACCAAGAAATAAGTTAATTAAACACCCTGCATCAAAAATGCATGATGATATGGCTAAACTCACACATTGCACTAAGCCAAAATATGGTTTATTTGAAATAGACTTGAAATGCTGTGTAAATCCAGTTCCTGTGGTTTGTAAAATCAGAATGTGGCTTAATACAATATATTAAATCAATCTGTGGTTAAGGAGGGATTGAATGATGGTTATAACAGGCAATCAGAGTAGGTTGGTTTAAAAGGTAAAGTGACAGAATATATTAGCTATTAAAATATTTATAAGCGTCTTTTTCCTCATTTTCATTTTATTAGTTTTGGAAAATGTAACAGTATGGGAAAAAAAAACATAAAGAAGAATTGCTTGAACAAAAACAATGCAAGCTGAGACAGTATTAATGTCACTGAATGAGTTTCAAGTAAGATTGGCCAAGATTGTTCAGAAGCTTGAACCTAAATATTTGCACTGTTGAAATATGTAACATCTCTTATAAAGATGAAACATACAATTCTGACAACATTCTGAATCAGAGAGTGATTAATGCAATCTGTTTCATACATGAGGAGGATGTGCTTATAAATTTTGTCTTCCTGGCATCTTCTATAAATCATGGAAACATATAAAAGTCAACAATTGTCAAACGTGCATTAGTGCAAACCATCATTTGTCATCGTAGTAGTTTTTGTGTGCACTGGGAAAAATCACAGATTTCCAAGAATAAAAGCTAGACAGTACCGATACTCCTTGTTGTATTTGCAACTTATTTTGAGAGTTCTTAAGAGATTGATAGACTGGACGACTTGTGATTACATAATAAATAGCACACATTAAGAAGAACCAGAGGCATTGGAGGACTTTGTTTCTACTTCAGATTAAGAATCACAAGTTAATGTTCTGCTCTATTTGTTTTGCCTCAAAGTAAAAGCTTGTTGGGCAAAATAGCTTTATATACCGTAGTCCTTTTGTAACACTGTACAATACACAAAGACTTTGGATACTCCTCTACTTTGCTTTTTTGGCTTTGGAGCCTATACTAAGTATTGGAAGTACAGTAATCCTAATTATGCATCCAATAGGAATTTTTGCACCAGCAAAGTAGGATTAGCAAATAGCCTTTCAGTTACTCAGCTGATCAGTTTAGAGCACTGCCTTTTTATTTTATAAATGGACTCTGGTTTTAAAAATTCAGAATGTGTAATTATGCTAAGTGGCCCTAAACTGAATACATTTGTAAAAACCTCTAAAGTTATTCTCAGTTTCAAAATGAATTCCTAAAGATTCAAAATTACAATAATATTTTGCTTGCTAAGGTGATAGTAAGTGAACCACTGTATCAGATAATTAATATGTCTTTATTTGGTGCAGTGCTAACAGTTTGATGGACTATTCATATGTGGCTATGGATCTCCTTTAAATCCAAAAGTTCATTAAAACAATCTGATGAATTTACAAATTTTGCATATTTTTGTCATTTATATAATTATATAGCAACTTTATTTATATAAAGGAGGCAAACTAATGAAAATTTTATAATATATTTATCAAGTTATTTCATACCACCTATAATACTAGACACCAGAAGATATAAAAACATAAAAATAATCCATACAAAACAATGTCTTAAAATGCTTTTACTCAAAGTAAGATACTAAAGCTTTATGGGCACTTAAGAAACACTTTAAGAAACACTTAAAGGTGGTAATATTGAAGTCCACCTTAAAAAAATTGCTTTTACAGACTTGTAAAATGTCAGTAATGGGAGGACCAGGCACACTTTTGGAGGTGAGGTGTTTTAGATCAGGGTTATCTCAAAGGTCTCTCATCTGATTCATGGTCTTCACGTGTTCATGAGAATGAGACTTTGTGCTGTACCCCTCTAGAAAAATTGATAAATGGGCAGAATCCTTGGAGGGGGGATAGTTACCATTAACAAAAGATGTAAAAAGCAGTGTTGCAGTAATTACACAAATTAACATAAATTGCATCAGTTATCTACATTGAGTTGGAAGACAACAAGTGTTACCTGTTGTTGAAGGTAAAAACCTAAGCTTAAAGTTTGTATATATATTATCACACTATAATATAAGTCAGCTTGGTAGTTAGGTTATTTTTCCATACAGAAGGAAAGTGGCATTTATTTATTTATTACATTTATATGCCACCCATTTCACTGTCAGATGATTCATCTGTATGTCTATCTTGCTTCTCAATATAATGTAGCAATTATATGATGGCTGAGTTCACATAACTCATTTCACAAGGCCAAAACAAGCCACATTTGGGTTTAAAACAAACATTACAATTTAGTGGAGCAATGGATTTTTTTAGTATAAAAAATTATATTTTCATAACTGAGGATGATATCCAAGGTTTAAAGATGTGATAGTTCTGGGACATCTGGCCATGTGGCTAAGCTTAAAGCCCTTGCCTAAGTTGGGTGTTGCTGATGTTTACAATTACTATGAAAAAGTCACAAACTAATGAACAATCTTGATGCAGAATTTAATTCTTATTTATTAGCTGAATTTGAAATTAAGTGGCTTTATCAATATGAGAATACAGCATTGTTTTGTATAATTGATTCAAAACATGTAAATGTTTTTAACAGACTTACCTATTCTGCTGTATTTAAACCTTAATTAAGATGAAAAAATGTATGCAGCATTATGTAGGTCCTATACAATAAGGTTTTCTGCAGGAAAGAATACACATCTACCCAATTTCCAGTTGATTCAAAAGAGCAGTAGTTACTGCTGTTGCATTTATCCATAGGTTCTCTAAACAGCAGAGTCTATGACATAACCCATTGTTTTGCAGAACATTTTCTTAATTTATTGATTCCTAAATTTGGTTGTGAGTAACCTTTCCATTACAATTGTGAATTAAACAATATTCTTTTTGAAAAAATAGTTACATAATTTGGTCTCGCAGCAGCCCATTCAAAGCAAGTGCAAAAGAATTTGGATACATGTAAGCATTCTTCTGAATGGGTTGTGTCTTTAGACTGATGATAAATTATTTCAAATCATGCATGAGAGCAGTTTCCAAGATGGAAGTTTTGCAAAGAAATGTAGATCATGAAAACTGATTTGGAAATGGTAGATTGAACTAGTGTGCCTTATACTAGCTGTGGATAAAATCTGAAAACACTATAATAAAATCCTGTAGAATTAGCAATACAACTGATCTGGGGTTTGGAAAAAAGTACTCTATATATTTTGTTCAGCCATGGTTTAATGACAGTTGGCTAAATATTTAAAGCCACAAACTGGTTTAAACTATAAACAAAACTATGGTTATGTGACTGGACTCAGACATCTTCCCATGCAAGCACAGTTTATGTTGCTGGAAAATGCTAAATTTAGAGGATCTATGACAATGAAGTTGACATCACCACAACCAACTCACCACAGCCAACTTGCTGCGGGAAAACTCACCTCAGGAAAACTCGTTGTGGGACAAGAGTTACATTAATATCAAAGAAATGCTGGAATACAATCATTAAAGAAAGAATGCAAAAGGAGGGACAGAATGAAATGTGAATGAAAGACAAAATTTAAAATATTTTTTATTTGAAATAATTTAATTGTTAAATTGTTCTGTGGTGAGTTGTCCCACAGCGAGTTGGCTGTGGCAAATTGTCCACAATGAATTGTCCACGGCGAGTTGTCTCATTCCAAAATTTAGACATTATGTTACACAATGTATTTCTTGATGGTTTCTCTGCATATTATGTGAGTTAGCCATTATAGTTTGTAAAATAACCATGATTATTTCCCAACACAGTATGCTGGGAAAACCCAATCACAAAACCACACATTACATGGCTTTTCACCCCTTGGTTTCACTAAGATTTTTCATAATAGAATGGGAAAAGCTACTTTGTAGTAGCTGATTGACCTTAATGACTTCATTGCATCATGTCATGCAGCTCAGTAGTGGTGTTAGGTAAGCAAAGAATAAACGAAGCAGTGAGGATTCCTGTGACTCATAATTCCAAGACGCTGGGTCAAAATTATTGTGCAAATTCCCTTCTGTGTGCCTTTTCTTAGCTGCAGAACAGGTTAATAAGAGCAAGTAGTTGCTCATAGATGACATTTACACTGTACCCAGTACTCCCAATTCTTTCCTTCATTACATAGTTTCCTGCAGGTGAATAGTCTTTCAGTGAAATTAGAGGGATAGATTGCAGAAAAACTGGTCAATTTCTGTTCTTGATTCCTTTAATCATTGCTGAGGTTTACCATAAGGCAGTAGAGATGGCAAGATTTAACTCAGTAATGCAACAACTTCCTGAGGAGAGAAGTTAATAAATTCATAAAGCAACATTTTGTCATACTCCCGAATTATTTTACAGATGAGATCACCCTGTATAATCTGAGAATTTCCAGTATCAATTCATGTTCCATGTCTGGCTCCCAAATCCATATTGTGCGGCCCTCACAGTTTTAGAAACTTCAATGTCAATTTCAGTGAAAAAAGTCTGAAAAACAAAGGTGCAATTTCCCGCCAGGATTTTGGTGGCAAATAACTGTTTAAAAGATGTTGAGTCTTTGCAAAGCAACAGTGCTGACCTTGCCTTCTTTGATAATATTTCATTATTGTCCTCCTCACTATGCAAAAACTGTAATCAAAGAAGAGAGTGCAGGCTGTAGTTGCCAAAATCAATGCTTGTCCCTATCTCACCAGACATTGTTTACTACAAAAGTTTGCAGTCTTCAGAGTTGCTCTAGTGCTTACTGATTTTGTTATGTGTCTCAGAACTGCTTTCCAAGAGTAATTCTTCAAATCCTGAAGGAGAGTTGCACTTTGTATCTTAATCTGAATTCTTATTCAAAGAAACTGAAGGCATAAGAAAGGGGAAAAACATTGTGGCCCATAAGAGCACAGATGACATTTGGGGTTGTGGATTTTTTCCCCCCTGTAATACAATATACAAGATATGAAACTTACAAAGAAGCAGAAATATGCCACCAGACCTAATGTGTTGTATAATATTCAACTCTTGCTTTTTTAATATCACTGATTTAAAGCCCCTGTCCCACTTCACTAACGGATGCAAGAGGATGTAAAACGTTAAAAAAAGCTTGCCATCCATTGGAAAACGCTATGCATCCGTTGTGTACTCATTGCATACGTGTTTCATACACTCTATCCGTCAAGCATCCGTCCACTGTGATTTCATCCGTGCAAGAAGTTTTGAGCTGCACAAAACTTTGTGAACGGATGAACTTTCCACTGTGTACGATGTAAATCCATGACATCCGAGCAACAAATGTTCTATGTCCGTTTATTATCCGTTAAACATCTGCTGTATCCTCTCTGCATCCTCTGGGCATCCTCGCAACTCACATCCGTTGCAGCTGAAAATGGAAAGAGGGAGGAAACAAAAGGTACACGGAACGTCTACACAGCGTTAGTAGCACGGAAATAGAAAGGATACGTAGTGAACGGTTTGCATCCGATATACATCTGCTAGGCTTCCTATGAACATCCTTTTAACATCCCCGCTACATACTACCCACGTCCGTTCTTTTCCGTTCTCTTTATGCAAATTTTGCCACTTTTTGGAGCAGATGAGAACGGATGGAGCCACCCCTGAAATTTTGCTCATCTGCTGTGTCCTTTTTGCATACGTTTTGCGTCCGTCGGCCAGTGGGACTTAGCCCTAAGAAACAACAAGGCTGCTGTGTATTTGGATTATATAAGAAGACTTTCTTGATTGTTTCTGTAACATTAACACTTTTCAAACCTCTTTAGCTTCACTGAAGATATTGGAATAATTTTATACAGGTGATAGCTTTGCTGTTCTGCTCAACTGGTGTCTTATCTTTGGCCTGACAACAGATTTAGTGTCAGATAACAAATATTTGTAATTAAGGAATTTTTTTTGCTAAAAGTTACTAATTTTACAAAAGAAAATAGTTATGTTTGTATAGCATGATGTGGCCTATTTGGTTTTGTTTTAGTATCTTATATGAAAGCAGTTATTATGATTTGTAAACTTTGATTTATGATACAATATTTTAAGCAAAGCCCTGCACTTCAACAAATTGCTGTCAAAACAAAAAGTGCTATGTTATTAATTTAATTGTAGAAATGAACAATCATCATTGGAGCAGACAAATCAAAATCCATGAGATACTTGCATCTAGATCAAGTTCATTATTTTTCCATTTTAGTATTAGTCTATCTCCTAGGCCAAGGGTCTTCAAACTTGGCAAGTTTAAGACTTGTAGATTTCAACTCCCAGAATTCCTGAGCTAATATGACTGGAGGAGGAATTCTGGGATTTGAAATCCACAAGCCTTAAAACTGTCAAGTTTGAAGACCCCTGTTCTAGGCTTTTAATTTGCTAAAATGAGCAAAACCAATTCCTTTCTTGAATGAGAAGTACAAACTATTTGCATGGTTTGCTGTTTTGACAGTGTTCTTTTGGATCTATTTGCTTGCTAAACTAAAGACTGAGATCAAAACAACTGTTGCAGATGAGCACTTTGGGCTGCCTACTCAGTAAAAAAAAAAGAAAGAAAGAAAGAAAGAAAGAAAGAAAGAAAGAAAGAAAGAAAGAAAGAAAGAAAGAAAGAAAGAAAGAAAAAGAAGTCTTTCATGTTAATCCTATAATTACATTCTCTGGATTTACTAGGCCAGGAAATTCTTTTACAGTAATGCTTTGACCGTAAAACTTCTTATTGACTTAGACAACCTGGATGGAGGAAACTAAACATTAGAATCAAGCAAGCTTTCTATTTCTTTCTGGATCAGAGTAATTGCAGGTTCACAGACTGTCAAGTCCTAAAAAGTTGTTTTTATATTTAGTCTATTTCTATTTCTGGTACCTATATGTATTTTTGGAAGTTTACAGTTTCTGGTCCTCCTGAAATAGACAGTTTATGTCTTAGATTCATGAACTACACCATTATAAAAATGAAAATGCATTAGACCTGATTATGCCGGCCTATCATTTTATTCCATAAATAGAGTACAGGTAAATTTACTTAAGCAGAATAATCTATGGATATATTGATAAAATCTTTAGTTATTCGTGGATTTTGAAGCTAAGGTAAAAACACTTTTACATGAGAATTCTGCATAAAGCAGAAACATTGAAAGCAGATCCAGCAGAACCAATTTTCTTTCAGTGTAATGTCATTAAACTTAAAACTGTTGAAAGACTCATTTGGCCTTTTTCTTTTTTTTTAAGACACCCACTGGAAGGAGCTTTTTTCTAATTCCTTTTCCTGGCTCCTGAGTTCAGGCCATCTAATGAAACTGTTACATTTATTTAATCACATTTGTATATCTTAGTGACACTGGATGGGCATGGTTTTTCAGCTGAAACATAAGTGAACAGGTAAAATTCACAGGAGTTTAGTCAATTCCTATTTTCTCTTCCGAGTGGGATGAATTGGTAGGCAAAGCTATAAGGTTTTCTTTTATCTTGTTTTTCCACCTCTTTGATATGAATTGGAGTGAAGATTTTTTAAAAAAAAAATCTGCAACCCCGGGTAGTGATTTCTGCTCACTTTTGAATCAGCAGAAGATTGTGGATTGCCTCCTCATTGTTTCAAAGAGTTTGAGGGGGGTGTGTGAAAAACATAATAGTAGGTGGTGAGATCTTTATATATCCTTGATTTTGCTTTAGTCAAACAATGTGCTGAGGCAAAATATACTTTGTTTCTCTATGGGTTAGCATCAGAGGTGGGATTCAGATGGTTCTCACCAATTCAGGCAAACCAATTGTTAACTTTTTGCCCAGTTCAGAGAATCGGCTAATCCCACCACTTGGCTGGCCCTGCCCCTTCCCTCACAGGAGTCTCCCTGTGCCCAATTTTGGCTTCCAGGTTGGTGCAGGAGGCTGTCCAGGCGCAAAACAGGGCACAGGGGGGTGTTGTGTGACCCCCCATCGTACCTCATTTTGACTTCCATGGTGGTGCAGGAGGCCTTCCAAATGGGGATTTTACTGTGGGGTGAGTTGGGAATGGGGATTTTGCATTTTTATTGCTCATAAGTAAGTAGGAACCAGGTTTCCTTCTTTTCTTCTTTCTTATGCTTTCACTCTTTTTCTTTCCTGAGCCCTTTCTTTTTTCAAATCTGTTTTTTATTTGTTTATCTCATACTTTTGCATTTTTTTTGATGTATGAAGGATCAAATACTCAGCCATTATAATTCTACATTCCTTATTTACAGAAATCATATCAAAATNACTCAGCCATTATAATTCTACATTCCTTATTTACAGAAATCATATCAAAATTTAGAATGAAATCCACTGGGAGCCATCTCTCATGATGCAGGCTCTGAATCCCTCTAACCAAAAAGTGTTTCTCAATAGAAGAGGATATCTGTAGCTCAGGGTTGAACTGTGGGTTCCTTGGTGCTCTCTGAGCTTGATTGTTTTCTTGCAGATGTTTTCTTACCCAACTAGGTAACATCATCAGTACTAGAAGGGAGTGAAGTTTGCTCTTATTTTCATATACTAGTGGCTTACACTGTCAGTGTTGATCACAAAAAGTATTTTGATTGGAGCCGGGTCTCTGCAGCTTCAGACAGAGAAGGGCTATTCTGCACCCCTCCCTCAAATGTTCTTTAAAATACAGTTTCCCAGCATTCCTTTAGGAACCTCCAACATGCATACTGTGGTTACTTATCCAAAAATGAATCCTCTTTATCTGGAGCTTCTAAATTTGCTATTTGCTGGGGAGGTGTGTAGCTAAAAGTCAGTCTACATTTAGTGTACATCTGACTTTCATAACCAAACAAAAGTCGATTTTCTGTGCAGTTCACACCCCTTGCTCCCTGGATCTGGATGTCACAAAGCAAAGCCCACATTTTATAATTCACTTCTGTGCCCTGTTTTGGCTGTCAGAGTGCTGCAGGAGGCTAAGTGCTGTCACGCCCCCCTGGCCACACCCACCCTGGCCATGCCCACTCAGCCACACCCATGCAGCCGGTCATTAAGGCAGAGAAGCGGTTGTTTATCTGAATCCCACCACTGGTTAGCATGACACCAGCCAATGTTTTATTCAACAAACTATGGGTAACCATGATGCCTGAAACAGGTCTAATTACACTTGCTTTTTCTTCAAAAAGTCATTGTTCAGCAAATGCAATTCAGACCAAGACAACTCAGAGTTGTTTACATCCCTATCTGCTGCTGAACTGTACTTGTTTGCCTTTGACCCCCCCCCCCCATCTGTAATTTTGCTGCTGTTTATTGATGGAAGATGTGTCATCTGTGTCTTTCCTCCATGCTGTGTTGTTTCACAGCATTTTGGGCTTTTTCCATTCTTTTTCATATCTTTCCAGAACTCTGTTAGAGCTCTTTGTTAAGCCATGGAACTCAAGCATAGCTACAGTACAAAGCATCCCCCCCCAAAGCAGCTGGAATCTCTATTGGAGCATAACTAAGGCTCAGTAAATAAATTAAGGACAGGAACTCTTTTTATTCCAATCAGATTTTCTGCATTTTGGGAGGAATATGCTGAATTGATGGGTTGCTTCTGTATGGGAGAGCTGGCTTTTATTTTTTTGAGGGGTCCTTGGTGTTCTCTGAGCTTGCTTGTTGTCTTGCAGGCATTTCATTACCCAAACTAGGTAACATCATCAGTGTTCATACACACCAAGGACCCCCTCATGTCAACCCTGAGCTACAAATATTCTCCTTTATTAGCTTTTATTTTTAATCTTTGAAACCTGTATCTTGTATGTTTAAAAGCAGCAGAACTGCCGCCTTATAATTTCCTGAGTAAGAAGTTTCATATTTATTTTTTTATTGGTGAGAATTGCATTTGGATCCATTCATTTGAATTTTGGCCTGACAAAAGATTTCCATCCTGCTTTGAGTGGCAGAACCTCTTTGAAGGTATTTAAGTCCCATTGGAATTGGAACCATATCACAGTCCTCTTGTTATGAGCATTTCAGCATGAAGGATGCTAGTCTAGTGGTCCACATATACCTTTTAGCAAAGAATGAGGCTAAAATTGTCCGTCACAGTCTTCTGGTCAAATTTTAATACATTCGTACCTGAAGTTTAAGTTTGGAATTGTTCTACATTGAAACTTTGAACTGTCATTAAGCATGTATAGTTGTGTATCACATATTCAATAATATCCTTACAGGGTTTGGGAGGTTATGGTTTTTATTATGTTGGCTTGTTCTCATCTTAATGAAATCCAGGGTGCTCTGGGTCAGCCCCTTTGATCTTTGTGTGTTCCTTCTTTCTGCATAGCAAGAGAAGTCAGGAGTGGTACTTTGGAAAGAAAAAAAAATGAGTGTCTTGCAGTAAATTCACTGGAAATGAAATATTTTCTTATCCCGGATATGAAATCTCCATTGATAATAGAAATAACCAGAGTTTTGAATGAATATAAAATGCCGAAACTTACTTAACCTTCTCATTTTAGATGCTTCCTGGTATGAGTTTTCTAAAATGTTCCTAATGGATGTGTGCTTATCCCACATAAATTATTTCATCAAATTTCTTCTTAAATATTCTGTAATGCAACTATTCTAGATTAAGGTATCTTAACATATAGTTTATATACACTGCTCAAAAAAATAAAGGGAACACTTAAACAACACAATGTAACTCCAAGTCAACCACACTTCTGTGAAATCAAACGGTCCACTTAGGTAGCAACACTGATTGACAATCAATTTCACATGCTGTTGTGCAAATGGAATAGACAACAGGTGGAAAGCCCAAGGCAGTTAGCAAGACATCCCCAATAGCAGTGGTTCTCCAGGTGGTGGACCACAGACCACTTCTCAGTTCCTATGCTTTCTGGCTGATGTTTGGTCAGTTTTGAATGCTGGCGGTGCTTTCACTCTAGTGGTAGCATGAGACGGAGTCTACAACCCACACAAGTGGCTCAGGTAGTGCAGATCATCCAGGATGGCACATCAATGAGAGCTATGGCAAGAAGGTTTGCTGTGTCTGTCAGCGTAGGTGTCCAGAGCATGGAGGCGCTACCAGGAGACAGGCCAGTACATCAGGAGATGTGGAGGAGGCCGTAGGAGGCAACAACCCAAGCATCAGGACTGCTACCTCCGCCTTTGTGCAAGGAGGGACAGGAGGAGCACTGCCAGATCCCTGCAAAATGACCTCCAGGGGCCACAAACTGTGCATCTGGCTGCTCAAACGGTCCAAAACAGAGCTCCATGAGGCGTGGTATGAGGCCCCGACACCTGTTGCTCTTTCACAGATGAAAGCAGGTTCACACTGAGCACGTGTGACAGACATGACAGGGTCTGAAGATGCTTCCGGCAACATCCTCCAGCATGACCGCGTTTGGCAGTGGGTCAGTAATGATGCAGGGTGGCATTTCTGGATTCTGTGGTTGACCCTGGGTTCCTCCTAATGCAAGACAATGCTGGACCTCATGTGGCTGGAGTGTGTAGCAGTTCTTGAAAGATGAAGGCATTGATGCTGTGACTGGCCGCCCATTTCCCATACCTAATCCAATTGAAGCACATCTGGACATCATGTCTCGCTCCATCCACCAACGCCACCATTCCACCACCAGACTGTCCAGGAGTTGGGGATGCTTTAGTCCAGGTGTGGGAGGAGATCCCTCAGGAGACCCTCTGCCATCTCATCAGGAGCATGCCCAGGCATTGTAGGGAGGTCATACAGGCATATGGAGGCCACACACACTAACTGGGCCTCATTTTGACTTGTTTTAAGGACATTACATCAAAGTTGGATCAGCCTATAGTGTTTTTTTCCACTTTAATTTTGAGTGTAAGTCCAAATCCAGACCTTTGATTTCCTTTGATAATTTTTGTTAAATTTGATTTTCATTGATAATTTTTGTGTGATTTTATTGTCAGCACATTCAGCTATGTGATGAACAAAGTATTTAATAAGAATATTTCATTCAGATCTAGGATGTCTCATTTTTGTATTCCCTTTATTTTTTTGAGCAGTGTATAAGAAAAGTTTTCATCGTGTTCAACTATCTTTCAGCATTGACATTTGGGTACTTTTACTGCTTTATGTGTGTACGAAATGTGCTTGCCTTGGTTTTCAAGCAAATATTGAAACTACGATGTTTGGAACACCAGAACATCAGTAATAACCAACAATTATCAAAAAGTTCTTAACATTTTTGAATGTTAAAGAAATATAAAAAGATTTTCAAAATCCATCTGAAATTTTCAGTAATATCTCATTTGGACTGTCTGTGGAATATGAACCATTGCCATAAACTTTTCTTCATATTATAAACATTCCATAAAAGGCATTTTGACAGTATATTTTCATAGTGTATGATATACCTGCAATAGCCATTCCACTACATGCAGATAGTCCTCAACTTACAAGACCATTTATTGACCATTCACAGTTAAAACAGCACTGAAAAAAGTGACTTATGACCATTTTTCACACTTATGACCATTGCAACTTCCCTGGTCATGTGATTTACATTCTTGACAACTGATTCACATTTATGATGGTTGCAGTGTCCCAGAATTATGTGAGACCCTTTTGTGACCTTCTGACAAGCAAAGTCAATGTGGAAACCAAGTTTACTTAACAACCATGTTTCTAATTTAAGAACAGCAGGAATTCAGTTAACAAATGTGGTGAGAAAAGTCATAAAATGGGGCAATTTCACTGAACAAATATCTCACTTAACAACATAAATTTGGGGCTCAATTGTGGTCATAAGTTGAAGACTATCTGTATTTTTTCTGTTTATGGTAGTTCCTCCATTATATATATGTGTGTGTGTGTGTGTGTGCGTGCGCTGTTCAGCTTCCTTCGGGTATTATCCCACGTCATTGTAGTGCTTTCAAAGTTGTAGCAACGTTTCAGCAGAATCTCATCTGCCATCATCAGGCTTCTGTATGGATGTGGGTCCCACAGCTTTTTGTTTCAAATTCGAGGCTGGCCTATTCTGATTGGCTGAGTCTTGGTCTGTGTTCACTGGACTTGGGTTTTGATTGTTGGTGTTTCTGGTTCTTCTGTCTGTTTTGTGGCTTTGATTGGCTGACAACACTCTGTTCCTGTGTTGGAGGCTTTCAGTGCAGCTTGGCTTTGTGTGAAAGGACGGCTGCTATCAGGATTCCAGGGATTTCAATGGAGGCTGGCAGAGGAATTCCCGCTGGAAGTCGGCCGCAGCCCAGTGGCAGAAGCAGCAGCGCTGGCAGAGCGTCTTTGTGTCTTCACTGATCTATACTGCATTATTGAAATTCAACACAGATATGGTGCTCCTAATGGATAGCAGCCGTCTTTTCAAACGAAGCCAAGCTGCATTGAAAGCCTCCACACAGGAACAGAGTGTTGCCAGCCAATCAAAGCCACAAAAAGACAGAAGAAACCAGAACAACATCAATCAAACTCACGTCCAGTGAACACAGACCAAAACTCCCAGCCAATCAGAATAGGCCAGCCTCGAATTTGAAACAAAAAGCTGTGGGACCCACATCCATACAGAAGCCTGATGATGGCAGATGAGATTCTGCTGAAACGTTGCTAACACTTTGAAGCACTACAATGACGTGGGATAATACCGAAGGAAGCTGAACAGCACACATGTAAGTACCGCGAAAACTTAAAAAAACATACATACATACATAACATACATATATATAATATATATATATATATATATATATATATCACAATATATATATATATAATATATACACAAATATAATATATATATATATATATATATATATATATATAATATATATTATGTATGTATGTATGTATATATATATGTTTTTTTAAGTTTTCGCATTACATTTTTAAATTTCGCATACATTAAATGTAATTTTAAATTCCAGAGATCACAGGATGTCTGGTTTCTCTTTTACACACACACCACACACACACAAAACAAATCAAAAAATACTAATATTTAGCTTTCCACATTGAAATCTCTCTCTGTATAGGTAGTCCTTGACCAATTGGAACCAGAATTTCTGTTGCTAAGCAAGGCAAATTGTTAACTGAATGTACCCAATTGTACATCTTTTTTGTCATGGTTGTTAAGTGATGACTGCAGTTGTTAAATGAGTCACTCAGGTTATTAAGTAAAACTGCCTTCTCCCATTGACTTGGTTAGTTGGTAGTAAGGTCACAAATGATGATCACATAATCCTCCATGCCGGCAACTGTTCATAAATACATACCAGTTGCTAGTGCCTGAATGTCAATCAAATGACACTGGGAGAATATTGCAATAATGGTTTAAATGGAGGATTGGTCATAAGTTCCATCTTTTTTCATTGCATTGTAACTTTTTAATAGTCCACTAAATGACGTGTTAAAAGGTCAGAGATTACTATCTGCATCCTAATGTAGACTTCTTTATTTTGATTTTTGAAGACCCTGCTGATTCTTTATTTTGAAGACCCTGCCTCGTGAATTTCCTAACATTCACAAATATAGGTGTGCTTTTACTCAGTGAAATGTGTTTTGCATGTGCCTGTTTGAGAGGGAAGTCTGCCTGAAATGGAAATTTGGTGAGCACTGGGATATCACACGATCTGCTATTTAAGTTCCAACAGTATTTTTTAAAGCATAGAATGTCATTTAAATTCATATTTATTTGTGGCTGCAAAAACAGAAACTGGCATTGAGTCTTTGGGCTTTTTTTAAAACATTTTTGAAAAGTAGTTTCAGAATAACCTCCTCATTGACTTCATGTGGAAGGAAGTGAAATAGATATAAAACATAGGTGCGAATCAGCTAATTACTGTTCACTCAAATATATTGTTATGTAGTCTACTTAAGTGAGCAGTTCTTTTACTCCCACTTCAGTTTTTCAAGAATGTATCTGTAGAATGTCATTGTTTAACTCAACCAGTTCAAGACGTTTTACATATAATATCGTAAAAATCCATTAGATATAAAATGAATTGCTGTCACTGAAACCACAGCCTCTCACTTTTCCTCAATATTTCTTTTTTTGCCTGTGTTTGAAAGGTTAATGATAATATGTAAGCCTTTCAAAGTACACCTCACATAGGAAGAAATATCTGTAAATCAACTTTAAAAAAGAATCTTTTGTTCCTTAAAAAACCTCATTAAAGTAAAAAAAGTAGCTGTAAGAACTATCTTTCAGTCATATTTGGGAAGACCCAGCTAATAATTTGATAATATAATGTCAGATAATAATGTAGCTAAATGCAAGTTGTTTCGTCGAACTGAAGTAGCGCAAGTAGTTTTATTCACGAGCATAAAACCATGAAAACTCTACTGATAGTATTCTAGCTGTTTGTCTCACTAAGAACTGGAGATTGAGACAAATAAAAACTTATTCTCGCAAGTTGCCAAGTCTAGCTTGATTTACAGCAGGCCTCTATCCTTGATGAACAAAGTTCATTGTACAGAGGTGCCATTCAGCAAGCTTGCCAGACATTCTAGATCACTCGGCATTTATTTTGGTGTTTCGTAAAGCTAATCAGTATACTGCTAGTTTTAACCGCTGTTCGAAGTGGACATGGCAACAGGATACTGTAGGCTGAAACTTTTCCAAGTATAACACTTCTTTCAGGGATGGATCCTGTTTTGTAAAATTGGAAGGAGAAAAAAGAAATGAAGGAGATTAAATGTCTTCGAGCTGAAAACTAAGCAAATTTAGAATTGTTGGTCTTGATAATACTTTGGATTTTTCTGTTTCTACCCCTTCTAAGTCATGTATTTTGTTAAGTGGAAAACGTTTAGACGGTTTATTCAAACAGAAGATAACCACAGGTGGACACTTTTCAGGCAGTTGTTTTCTTTGCCAGTGTTAATGCTGATTGTGTGGCTAAACGGGATGAAAATACAGGGGTAGGAAAAATTACAGTAAGCATAGAATCAGTTACTCTTACAATATATCATCCCTAGTGACTTCCTGTTTGTGCGAAAAAACACAAGTTCTGATAGGAACATTACCAGCAAACGTAGCTTTTCTTTCTTTCGGCCAGAAAAGTACTTCAAAAAACAACTTGTGAACTAAGAAAGGATCCATTCACCCGTTTTTCCCAACAGGGGGAAAAGACTGTTGGAACTTCGTAAGTTCACAGTGTAAGTACTTTTCTGGCTGCGAAAAGAAAGAAAAGCTAGTTCTGCTTTTACGTTCCTATCAAGAACTTTGTTTTTTCTACACAAACAAAACTTGCGTTTCGATTGTATTGGTGTCAAATGTCCACCTTGAAGATGGCCTAACTCTGGCCTCTTCTTTTTTGTAGCTTTCCCTCGAAGGAGGTTTCTTTTTGCATTGCTTCAGGGCTGAATACAGTGGAGCTAAAGGGAGGGAGGCGGCTATAGAGATAACTGGCATATTTGTACGACGCAGTAAAATTATTTTCCCGGCGAGCTTCAAAGATATGCGTGAACAGGTACTCAAAAAGTGGAGACTGAAGACACCTGACAACTGGGACTCATATTAATAAATAATATATATTATTATAATAAATAATTATTTTTATATATATTTGTGCGGTTTAGCTTCATTCGGTATTAATCCCAGTCATTGTAGTTCTGTTAAAGTTGTAGCCTCATTGTAGTTCTGTTACATTGTAGGAACGTTTAAACAGAATCTCATCTGCCATCATCAGGCTCTGTATGGAAGTGTTCTCACAGGTATATATATATATATATATATATATATGTTTTTTTAAAGCTTTCGCGGGGTACTTACATGTGTGCTGCTTCAGCTTCCTTCGGGTTATTATCCCACGTCATGTCAACTTTGACAAGCACTACATGATGTGGGATAATACCCGAAGGAAAGTCTGAACAGCACATATATAATATATATATATATATATATATATTTATAATCTATAATATATATATATATATTATATATATATATATATATAATATATTATATTATATATATCAAACTCCAAGTCCAGTGAAACAAAGACCTAGACTCTTAGCCAATCAGAATAGACCAGCCTCGAATTTTGAAACCAGAAGCTGTGAGACCCAATCCATACAGAGCCTGATATGATGGCAAGATGCTATATATATAAATAATATAATAAATAAATAAAATGTTCTTTGAGAAATATGCCTGCTTGAGTTCTCATTGTTGGGAATGCATTTCTTGGAACCTTAACACCTAGTATATCAGACAATAAAAATTTAGGCTGTTTTTCAGGTAGAAAACAGAAAAAGCTTGATGGAGGGTGGAGAGTCATCCTATAAAAATGGGAAGAAGTGAGTAACATTGTATTCAGATCTGGTGTAGCATGTACTCTTCGAATTCTAACCTTGTCAACAATTTGCAGCACTATTTTCAGAGCGATTGTCAAAGCCTAAGATGACTGTTTACTTAGCTCCTTTTATTTTCTTGTTCTGGCAGATGCCTATTCCACCTCCTCCAATGAAAACGGAGCAAAATCTGATTCTGTGGCTAATTTACAGCCCCACACGTCCCTCAATTCCATCCAGAGCTCCGCCTGGTCCAAAGCGTTTCAACGAACACCCTGAAAGAAAATGGTTGAGAGCCCTGTACCGTGACTGAACAGTGGGGAAGGCTGACAGCCACATCAAAAACAGAAGAAGTACGTGAAGGAAGGAAGAGCTTTGACCTAGGATCTCCCAAGCCTGGAGATGAAACCACACCTCAGGGAGATAGCGCCGATGAGGTACAAGTACACTTAGCCATTTTTTTTAAAGAATATTAACTTGAGCCTAATATTTTCATTTCTGCTTATTCTGCTCTTCAATAGCAGATTAATAAACGTGATGACAGTCTAATCTAGATTGCATTCACACACCTTTTTATCCAGTGCCAGTTTCCAGGGCACAGTCTTTGTTTTCAAGAATCTGAAGCAAGTGGTTCCAATAGGGAGTGGGTTTTTTTTCATATGAAACAAAAGAAATGTCTATGTGAACATTCTGGTTTGGGTAGAGGAGGAGTTCAAGGATTTTAGTGACCTGAAAAGCTCCAGTTGGATTGCTGCACGACCATTCCCACTCCACACCTACTTTTGGGGTCTACAATAGCAATAGCACTTAGACTCATATACCCTTTATAGTGCTTTTACATCCCTCTCTGAGCAGTTTATAGGGTCAGCCTATTGCTCCAATAATTTTGGTCCTCATTTACCCCCCCTTAGAAGGCTGGAGGCTGAGTCAGCCTTGAGGCTGGTGAGATTCAATCTGCCAAATTGCAGGCAGTCAGCAGAAGTAGCCTGCAGTACTGCACTCTAACCACTGTGCTACCATGGCTCCATTCCCATTTTTGCTTTGCATGACTGGAAAGCACAGGACCTTCCCAGTAACCAACATTATCTTTTCCTTTTTTCCTTCAGCTGAAGTAGGAATAATAATTTTCTGGAAGGTGTTTCACTAGATTGCTTTTTCTACCAGTGACCTCTGCAGTGTTCTTTTTATTCTCTCCAGAAAGTATGGAGTCTTGCTATAAAGGAGAAGCAGCAGCTTCCCTACAATTACTGTTTCCCCACCACCTTCAAAGCAGTCTTGAACAGCCACAGTCCCATCCTCATGTGAGGTTGGCCCTGTTTTACAAGCGTGGCAGGAACACAGCATGGGTAGTGATTTTCAAAGTGGTGTGTTTTCTTCCTGCCTTCACATCATCATGGCACCATCACATGACATATTGAATCTTTTCCTCCCTTTCCTTTGCTAAACTGGGCGTGGCCAGCATGTGACACACCTGGCCCGCGGTCTGCGAGTTTGATGGCCCTGTTATAGAAGGAAGGTGGTAGAACAAGTGTGGGGTTGTTGTTTTTTCCTGTTACCCATCACTATGTCCCATGGTATTCTCCAAATCTTCAAGAAGACTGTAAGGGGAGTNAGTGTGGGGTTGTTGTTTTTTCCTGTTACCCATCACTATGTCCCACGGTATTCTCCAAATCTTCAAGAAGACTGTAAGGGGAGTTGCCTTCGTCAGGGAGAAGCAAGAATTCATTCATTTATTTGATTTTTGTATACTGAATTCAAATTGATTTTAATATAATGAAACATAAAACTGATTTCATTTTTCTGTGAGGTTTTCTTTTCTTTTTTTCCATCCTTGGTCCTATTTTTTAGACCAATTTTTTTCCTTTATCTTGTTCACATCTTTGTAAACACTATTCTCTTGCTTTCAGAAGAGCAAGAAAGGTTGGGGTGAAGATGAACCAGATGAAGAATCTCACACACCACTTCCTCCTCCAATGAAAATTTTTGATAATGATCCTACACAAGATGAGATGGTAAGGCTCTAACCTACATTTCTAGGCATAACTTCATTAAAAAGAAAAGGTGGGGGGAATTCCATTAGGATCTAAAACATCAAGTTTGCTATATGTGGTTTTGTTTTATTTGTTGATGTTTTCCTAGAAAAAAAAATGGAACCGAACCATCTACTTTCTAAATCTTAGTAATAAAGTATATTTGTGTATTGATGTCCATTTCCTGCTAAGTCTTATAATTTAACCTGTCTAAATTTGTAGTTTGAGGGGGTTTTTTACATTCATATTTTTTATGGGTATTAAATGATGCTTTTCATTTATTTTGTTTGGACTTTTGGACTTTTTAGCAGTCAGATCTCTTCATAGTTTATTAAAGTTCAGTCACCAACCAAGAACATTCTGAATACAGTAAACTCTTCTGAATTCCATTATAGGGAATATGTTGAGTTCACTTTGGGCATTATTTTATGACGATCTTCTTCCATAAAGAGTAAATTTTTAAAGAGAGTAATTTTAAAAGTCATATCCAAATGTTTCCCTGCTACAACAACAAAAAAAAACAAGGAAAGGATTGTTTTATGGAAGCGTATTTTCTCTTATTGACCTTGTCAGGAGGAATTCTTAAACTTTAGTGAACTTCTTTGAATCCAAAGAAAAGTATCTGAGAACAATTATTTTACTGCAGTTAATACTCGAGTGGTCTTGAACAACACTCTCATCATCTCCCAACTTGTTTGAAGCTATGTGTATTCCACCATTCTCCTTTTGTATATTACTCGTATCTTCTAGTCATTAATTTTCTTTTACTTCAGTTATCAAGAAATGATTATCAACTGGCAGAAGTCTGTCTTATTCTTCCCTTGAGCATCTTTTTTATAAATATATCAAAATGATCTATTTTTCATATAAAGCCTTTTTAGTTATTCTTTATCTAGTAATTCATGAGTCATCCTGCATTGTGAGAAGTAAGACAATAATTTCACAGCAACTTTTCTGACAAATCCAAAAGTAAGTTATTGATTCAGAATTTACCATGGATTTCTGAGAAACAGCAGAAGGACTATGTAATTTTTTCTCCTGAAGGCTGATTTCTTATCCTTTCTTTCCATAATCTGCTTCTTATTGGGAGGAGGTAATAATTAATATCCATGCCTTTATTTGGAGCAATAAACTGTAAGAGAAGGTCATTTTGTTAGAATGTTCTACAGAGAATACCCCTTGCTCTTGGATTACAACTTCCTGATATAGTTTTCAGCTTCTTACAGCTCTTTTGATTGCAAGCAAATAAAAATACTTCTGTGGTACCGAATACCACAAAAACTTTAATGTTTGGAATTTGTATTTTCATGGATTGCTAAAGATTGGAGCACTTCATTTATAATCTAGACATGTTGCATAACTACAGGGAGAAAAAGCCAATAGAGCAGTATTTACTATCTTTCTGATCAGAAGACAGAAGAATAGTCGATGTTGTGGATTTTTCTTGACTTGTAAGGATTATATGTCTGAGTTCATGCAACATGTAAAGTCATAATGTAATTGGTTGTGTTCACTCAGCCACTGCAGTTTGCATACCATGGTTTATGTCTTAGTGTAGTGTTTGCAGAAGTGGTATTCTACCGGTTCAGACCGGTTCTATAGAATCGGTTGTTAAAATTCTGCACAGTTCAGATAACCGGCAAATCATTCCCCTGGCTGGCCCCGCCCCTCTCCACCCACCCCTCCCCACCCAGTCAGTCATTATCATGCATGCACGACATCGTGCACATGTCTGACATTGCTGACTGCATTCTCCCCACCCAGTCACTCCTTAAGGTATTTCTTTTTTTTCCTCCTGACGACCAGCTTTTCCAACGATCAACTGTGCTGGGATCCCCCTCGCTTACCTTACTGCTTCACCCAGGAAGCTTCCCTGAGGCCCAGGAGGCAAAAAATGGTGCATGGGGATGGGATGTGCGCCCTCCTTCACGCTCCATTTTTTTGCCTTCTTGGGCCTCAGGGAAGCCTTCTGGGAGCAAAAACGCCTCTCAGGAGGCTTCCCTGAAGCCCAGGAGGCCCAAAAATGGAGTGTGGGAGAGTGCTGCAAAAAAGAAGAAGACAAAGAAGCCATGCCCACCTATTCACGCCCGCAGAACTGGTTGCTAAAAAATTGGAATCCCAGCCCTGAGTATTTGAATTCAGTCACAGTGCTTATTGAATGAGCTGTAGTGAAAATAAATGGTGACTCTGCAAGGCGGTGTGTATATAGCCAAAGAATTACAAGTCCTTACTTTCCCAAGGTAAAAGAGATTTGCCATCAACTCTACTTTCCTTAAATATACAGTATATTTAACCATTATGGTTGCACTCACTTTGAAAACTGTTTGGAACAAGTATTTTAAACCCCGTGACTCTGGTTGACATAGAAATCTGAAAAAACATGGGCTTCTATAATGAGTAGCGATACTCTGCTTGCACATGATCTGAAATACTACAGTATTTCAGAATAACTTTTGAAGTTTGCATGGCTCTGTTATTAGTAAGCGTTAATACTTCTGCATTCCATGCAAAAGTAATCTTTCTCATAACCTGGAATTAGTCACATAGAATCAATGAGAGAAGATAGACAAAATTCCTAGTGTGCAATATTCTTAGGAAATAAGCAACAAGAGTGATACATCACTCAGCAACAGTTCTTAGCAAACCTTCACCTGGCACTGCTGTCTAATGCTTGTACAATACTTCATTTTGTTGAGAGAGTTATTTGTCTGTCACCACTTGAGTCCAATTCAGCTACAGTTATTAATTTCATGACAGTTTTCTTGAACAGTGATTATCTTACTCCTCTTTCAGGGAGGTCTACACCTGTGGAGATCATTAAGTTATATGTAAAGATTAGTTTATAAAGAGCCATCTACCCTCAAGAACACAGGTGACCCACATCTAGGTGTCACACAATTCTCAAATTGATTGTATGGGGTTTTTTTTGGCTATGTTCAGTTTCTTTTTGCATAGAAGAAGTGGAATATGGAGAAAAATATTTTTGAGAGCATGCAGTATTGCTTTTGAGCATTTTGGGAGTCAGAATCAGCCTATTGCATGTGCCTCTTTGTTAGTAGTACCCTCAAAGCAGAAGGAGTGAGTCAGAAACACATGTTGCCATATACAGTTCATCACTGGAGATCTAATTTAATCTAATTTTAAAGAATTTTCAAAGTGAGCTTGATATGCCAAAATTTGTACATGTGAATGTGTATTCAAGAAAGGAAGATGAATAGTATGTATAAGGCCCCAGTTGTTCTTTTCAGACCCCATATTTCTTCTTGCTCCAGAAATACCATATTCCTTGTCTGGTTTTAAAATAGCTAAATCCCAGGTTCTAACCTTTAGAATCTATGTAGAGTTTACACCAGGGATGTCAAACTCAGTTTCATTGAGGGCTATATCAGGTCTGTGTTAGACCTCGGGAGGGGTGGAATGGGCGTGCTTGTGGTGGGCATGGCATCACTCATGTTAAGGTGCCTGTGGTGGCCCAAGCTCTCTGCCAGTGAAAATGGGTTCCTGAGCTCCATTTTCAGCTGCAATGGCCTCCTGCAACCTTCTGCCAGTGAAAATGGAGCACAGGAGGGCTGCTCATGGCCCTCCTAAGCTCCATTTTTGCTGGCAGAGACACCGTGGACCGGTCCTTCGCTATTTCCAGGGCAGCCCTCTGGGCCAGATCTAAACATCCTGTGGGCTGAATCCGGCCCCTGGGCCTTGAGTTTGACACCCCTGATTTACACGTTAAGAAACCATGTATGGTACTACTTGAAAAGTAGCAGACAAGTAAACAGAATATATGAATTGGAGAGTAACTGCTTCAAGCGTTACTTTCCCAAGGTAGAAAATGAGTGGGAAGCAATTTTGGATATATTGTAAAAATATCTAATGTTCTGTGAAATGGTGCCCACAAAAATCATAGCATAAACTGGACTTCTGGTTTGAGCTTCTTCAGTGACAGACCGAAACCTCGTCTCTGCGAGGGTTCGATCCGTGCTCGCCACTGGAGCGCCCCGAGCCAACTGGTTTTGGGGCTAAGCCACCCCGTAGAAGTGTTGAAGAGGGGGGAGACTGCCAGCAGGGTTCAGGAGAGCCGCATCTCTCCTCCCCAGCTGGCCATTACTCCCTTTCCCGAAGGCGGTTGCAGCGGTGGTCAGAAATGGCCACCACAAAGAAGAACTTGACCGGAAAAGAATGTTGCAGGAGAAGATAAGAAGAGAAAATTTTGGTTGACGCGGGTCAAACAGCAAAAGCAACAAATAAGATACCCTGGAATTGAAAACTGTTAAAAAACAATAACATTGTTCCTAAGAAGATTTTTAAGCTGCAAAGGAAGAGAGAAAAGGAAAATATTGTTTTTTTTTCTGCTTTTCTATACTGACAGCTAAGAGACTTAAGGAAGAAATTTGGAAAAAAAATCCACTTTAACATTAATAGGCATTTAATGCTGAAATTAAACAAGTCTAAGGGATAATAAAGATTTCTGGATAATCAAAAGCTTTTGAAAACAGGAAAGGAGAAAAAAAAAGAATAAAAGGGTAGGATCTGGAAGGGAGGAGACTGCCTGGAATTAAAAAAGAATTTACAGCAAATCTCAACACAGACTTCCAAAAGATACATTCTAACTGAAATATCGCAACAAAAACTCCAGGAAGAGAAAGTCAAAAAAGAAATAAGAAGATATAACTCGAGACTATCTGGATTACTTGATGATTTCTGGATTCTTGTTATTGTTTTGAATGACTAAAATCAATCCGGGTGGTTGTTAAAACTGTTTAAAAATGGCTCCACTTTTAGAAGAACTGAAAATGGAACTTAAAAAGTAAAAGAAGATGCACAAGAAGGGAGAGGTTCTTTTGGCTTCGTATTTCACTTTTAGAAATGGAGGTTTGGAATTATGAGAAACAACAGAAATGCCTGCAGAACACAAGAAGATTGCATAAAAGAAGAAGCCATCTTTAATGAACAAGTAATCTTAGATGGGGAAAAAAGGAAAAGGGGGAAAGAGAATGGAAAGTTTAAGATTGGAAAAAAACAATTCCCCCCCCCAAAAAAAAATAGAGTGAAAAATAAGTATAAGAATCAGAAAAGCAACAGAAGAGGGAAATGCAGAAGAGAGAATCAGAACTAGAGAGACAAGGGGGTAAAAAAGGGAGGGAGAAGATGAGAGGGAAGAAAGAAAAGAAAAGAAGTTATAAAGGACAGAAACAAAAATATAGAGAAAACAGGGCCTTATTTGAAGATAATGGGTGAAAATTAATGGAAAAAGTGATTCTGCAAAGAGATCCATAAAATAGTATTGTTATATTAGAAATAGAAATAACTTTAGAAAATAAAAAAATGTTTGATTAAAATGTCTGATAAAATAGCTATTGTAATTCAGTGGAATGTCTTCATAAATAAATGTAACAAAAGGTATATTTAATGATTTATAATATGTGAAGAGAAATAAGGGAAAATTAATTATGGTGATTATATGTGTTTTTTAAGGAAGTATGATATTTGATTGAAAAGAAGCGTTAAATATGTTAAGATTTTAATGATTATTAATGATAGAACTGCCTGGAATGGAATGAGGGTTTATAATTACATTTTTTACAATCTTTCTTTTTTTTATTAATATATAGTGTGTATTATAAGAATGTACCAAGCAGAATTCGATTGGAAGTTATGTATTATGTATTATATTGAAGGTCAAACTTAAGCTATATATTCAAGTTTAAATAAGAATTGAATGGATGTAATTAAATGATATAAAGGTGTCATACTCCAATTAGGAACCTACAGGAGAAAATTTGTTTAATGAGAAAAGATTATGAAATTGAAACAGAACAGACAAAAGTATAAATATAATGATTTGAATTGAAATGAGATAATCAAAATAAAATTGAGAAATTAAAAAGAGGGGAAAAACTATCTAGAAAATGTAAAATAGTATAAAATATGGAATAGAATACAAAAAGGAGCATGAAATTGAGTTTTGTGTCTGTATAAAAAAATTCAACCCCCCGGACCATCCTATTTTCAAAAAAAGATATTTTACTTGTATTTTGTATGTGAAAAACCCAATATAAAATTTATTTTAAATCGTGGCATGAACTGAAGCTATTTTGCTTTCTTTTGTAGATTCTTGTTCGATAGGTTTAATGGAATAAAGATGGTAGCAGCTGACATTCTTATCACTTTTCTCACTCATGTTTTTAAAGATGTCAGTGGAAAGACTTTTTTTGTTTTTAATCTTAAATTATATACTGAATACCTAGCAGCATTCAGCAATCGTGCATAGTACAGAAAGATTTTTGCAAATAAAATACATACCAGACTAGAAATACAATTAGCTTGATTCAACTCTTTCCTTCTGCTATTTAAGTATAAAAATGAACACAGTAAGAAGAGAAATATGTGTACTGTTGGCTGAGAAGAAGCAAAGCCTCCTTCTTCCCCACATCCCCAAATACTTTACATAGTTAGCATCCGTTGGTTCAGAAGAACACTATTGACATCTTGAAATATGTAAGCAAGAAGAAACCTGGTCTCTAAGGCATTTTTATGTTGCATTTTGTAGAAAAAAAAACTTCAAACCATCATGGGCATAAATTCTAATCGTGGCTTCAGAACTGGGGTTTCTTTTGAGGGGAGAATGCCAGTCTGTTGCTGAGTCCTGTGCCTTGTATGTGTCGTGGTCTTTCCCTTCCCCCATAAGCTCTTCATGCTTCCTTCATGTTTCCCCTGCTTTAAACGTAATGTGTGACCTCAAACTGCTAACCACTTTCCCCGTCTCATTCCTGCTAACCTCCTGTTCCTTTGCAAACTGGTGTCTTGCAGTCTTCCTCTTTGCTAGCTTCTCGACAGACCAGCTCTGATGTGCCAACTGCTGCGGATCTTGTCAGTGCAATAGAAAAATTGGTCAAAAGCAAGCTGGTAAGTCTAGACACCTGAGATTTACTGGATGGAGAACACTATAGCTTAGCTGCATGAAAAGTCAACTAGTCTCTTTGCCATCTGACCCTGCTTTTCTTATCTTCCTTGTTCTGCACATTTGAATATCCAACCAAACGTGTTCCATAGTCCTTTTAGTTATAAACTGAGATAACATCTTTGTAAAATTGATCAATGCTAACTTACATATTGTGTGCATTATTTGATAAGCCTCCAGGCATGTGATTGCAGCTTTTTTGTCACCACAACTTTTTTGAAGTGAAAAAATGTCAATGCGACCCGATATAAAATGCATTAAAGTGCTGTCATGAAAATGTTCTCAAACATGTTAGTTGTATTAAAGGTTTGCTATCATTGATGCTTATTGTTTTATGTACGGTAGTCACATCTTTTTTGCCTTTATAGAGTTAGTTCTGGAAAATGGTTCAAAGATATTTGGCATTGTTTGTGAAGCTGTATATTCATTTTAATGTTTCACCTTCTGTTAAAGAACTCCACTTTATGTATAGATGAAGTCTGTATAATGCAATGAGGAATGTGAACAGGAACAAAAATCTTAGCTAAGAATGTTTAGTAACAAACTTTCTTGAACAGAATAAAAGAACTCCAAAGACTGTGTTTAAAACTAAACAGTATTACATGATGCTTTTTAATAATTAAACATTACAAATAACTCAGCTTGCTGAAAAAAAAGTGACAGCAACTCAATATTGAGGCTGGCTATAATATACCAATTTGTTTTAATTTGATTCTTTCAAAATTAACTTTGTGCCTATGGTTTTATATTAGCCTTCTACTTTCTTCCTTTTTTGTGTATCTAGATTTCTGCTGAACATTTTGACCTGTTAATCCAATTTTCTGTAATTTTTGTGAACTGGGAAACAGTAGTTTAATCTCTGCTTATGGATAGGCATCTGATCCTGGGAGGAAGAAAGGATTATCTGTTTAGTTAGAAGAATTGCTATTCAGACAACATTCCTGTTATGCTAAAAACGGTTTTCCTATAGCATTAAACAAATACTGAAATATTTTATTCATGATTAATTATTATAAATCTAGAATATCAAGAAAAAAATAAGGTAATGTATTGTCTAGTTAGTTGTCATAATTTCTAGTTTAATCTTTTGTCTTTTTCCCCTCCTTTGTTTCTTAAGACATTGGAAGGGGGCTCCTACCGAGGAAGCTTAAAGGATAGTACTGGATGTTTGAATGAGATTGTGACACCTTCAACCCCTCCTTCAAGAAATCTTGAAGAGGAACAAAAGGCCAAAGCAATGAGAGGCAGGATGTAAGTTAATTTGTTATTGATCTGTTTTCCAACTGTATATCTGATGCCATCTACCACTAGTAGCTTAGAAATTTATGTGGAAAGAAACTCCCTCTCCATCCACAACCCATATTAATGAGAGAAATTTGTTTATTCTGAGATTCTTATCCTGTCTTTGTTATTTTGTAAGTAAACATTCCTAATACTCCTTCCGACTGCTGTTTTCCCCACAGCAGCAATCACCATGCAAGGTAGGTTGGGCTGAGAGAGACTGGCCAAAAGCCATCCAGCCAGCTTAAATGACTGAGGTGGCACTCATGGTCTCCTGGTTTCTAAGCTAGCACCTTAACTATTATACCAAACTGGCTCTCATCATGGATTTGATACATCCATAAGTGGAGAGGAGAGCACATTTTATTCTGCTAGAAAAAAACTATTTGTGTAAAATTGAGTGGAGTCTAAAGAGTGATAATATCAGAATCAAGTACTGTAGGACAAAAAAAGTATAGACATTCGCCAGCATGTGCCTTTTACCCATTGGCCTTGCCTTGGTTCAATTAAAAGCATGCTGAAGACATAAGACAATCAAAAGCAGTCACTTCTGCTGAACACAATGGGAGCAATCTAAACCTAATTCTTACTATTTTTTTTATTTTTACATAACAAGAAAGATAAGTCAGTAGAAGAGGAGTTTGCTTTCAGCCAGTTTCTATGACCTGGCTTTTTTTTCTTCTCAGCTCATCTTCTCATCTTCAAATTCGGCACTATTCAGAATTTCTTGCTAATGGGAATTGCATTATTGACTAATTAGTCACACTACTGTAAGATTGATTTTGGTCAGTGCTTGGAGTAGAGGCCTTGTGAAACCTATATACACCTCTTTTGAATTCTAGGTTTGTTTTAAATGAACTGATACAAACAGAGAAAGACTATGTCAAGGACTTGGGAACTGTGGTGGAGGTAAGTCAAAATAAATTAGTTTAGATATAAACTGTTTTTCGGTAAAAGGTTAATATTGGAAACTTTTAAATCACAATCTAGTTAATACTGACTTTTTGCAAGCCATTCTAAATATTCTTAAAAGCTAGATTCATCTGAAGAAGTTGTCAGCAAGTCCTTAAGGCTCATCTAAACTTGACATATCTCTAAAATATTAATAAAGGAACAAACAGAGCCTTGATATCTTGCATGTAAAGATCTGCTATTACAATGAGTAGTTGATTTTGTTTGCTTGAAAAATGAACATTATTACTAGTCATATTCCAGTCTCCAATTGCTCAGTCATTCTTTTTTTTTTCCTTTATCAAGGGATTTATGAAAAGAATAGAAGAAAAAGGTATTCCTGAAGATATGAAAGGAAAAGACAAGATTGTGTTTGGAAACATTCATCAGATCTATGATTGGCACAAAGAGTAAGTCTACACTCTACTATAAACCACTAATGTTTAATTGTACAATATTGTGTGTGTGTGTGTGTGTGTGTGTGTGTGTGTGTGTGTGTGTGTGTGTAATTTGACCGGAGTCATTGCTTTTCCCTTTCTTCTCTCATCTGCATACAACCCAAATATCCAGATATAGATCCACTCCTGGCTGTGTTCTAAGTGCTTTCTGTAGACATTCTATATATGCACATTTTCTGTGCTTTCTGTTAGAATGTGTGTATGTTTTGGCATGAGACATAAATGCATATCCCAATGGTCATTCTGCTTTTATTTGGTTTCTTTCAACCTTTTATCTCCACAATTCATTATTGATGTTACTAAATAATGGTTTGTCCTGCATTCAGAACATCTTACTATCTTTGTATCCTTCATTCATTTTCACAATTTTGTGGTAAACTGTTAAATCACTTGTGCCTTTTGTTCCATCTTTTCCCATCTGCACATATGTATAATTAGACTTATGCTTCAAGCATGTATTTGAAACACAGAGAGTGATTTTAAGCATATGCTGATCAAAAAGTGATCATTGGCATTAATTTCTTGGTCTTATCTCATTCCCATCCATCTGTTCTATCACAGCCTTTGGTTGCATTTGCCTTGGGTTGCATTCATTTTTTGCCTTGATTTGTATTCATGTAGAATGGTGCACAGATTCCCTCCAAATTCACCTGTAGGTCCTCCAGTATCTTCATTCATCAGACAATAACAGATCTATATGCTCCTAATGAAATTAAATAATCACAAGAAAGTATTCCACTTTATTGTGTGTATTCTTCAACTCAATTTCTCAAGATTAGGCTATCTGAATTTAGATCTGTTACATTCCTCCCTTCCCTTAATTTCACAGACAAATGAAATATGTATTTTTCTTCCTTTCACTTGCTAATTCATGGTTTTTAGTGTGACATTACAGACAGTCTAAAGTCATGACAGTTTTCCATATGTCATGATCAAAACCAGATAAATCCATTGATACTGAAATCTACTACCCTTCATGGATTTGGTTAATACGGCTTTCATAGAACATTATTAGTTGTCATATTCCAACCTACCATTGCACTGACCTTCATTCTCTCCATCTAATTTGTATATTTTAAATATTTAGTGATTTTTTTTATTTTTAATGATAACTTTTGTATATTTTTCTAAAGATTGACTTTATGTATTCTGTCAATATAGTTTTATAGTACTATAGAATTAGCTCATCTATTTGTGATTCTTATCTGGTTTACCATAACTAACATACAGGGAAAACATTGTTCCAGAACTGCCCCAGTTCTTCTTTAGCTGTTGGCATTAGCTGAAGAAGATTATGACTTATTTTTTAAAAAACAAGGGTTGCTATTGTATGGTATTTACTGTTCTTTTGTTGCTGGAATTATAATCCTGGCCCTTCCTGTTATTTAAAACTGTGTAATGTAAGGATCAATAGGATTTTGCATTTTTAAACAATATTTATTTTAAGACTAATGTCTGCCAGTTGGAATTAATTGTTGGCATGACAACTGTCTGAAATGTGAGTAAAGTGATATTTGCAAGGAAATGCAACATTCAGATGAGGCTACAATTTATATGAGAGTACTAACCGGAAAGACAGAGAATAAAATTGGGATTTAAGGGAGAGGAGTTTGTAAACCACAGCCCCTCTTTCTGTTGGACCCTTTTGCTAGAATTATATGTGGTTATTAGTGTCTTGAAAGAACACAGCTCTGCTATAGTTATTTTACCATATTTTTAATCATTTAGTAAGGATAATATGTAATAAAAGTTAAACAAAAATTAAAGAAGGAACAAGCTGTGTATATTTGAAAGGGGATGCTCTAGGGCAGGGCTGTCAAACTCATAGCCCCTGGGCTGGATACATCATGCTCTGGCCATGCCCATGCCTGGTTTAGCGAAAGGGGAAAAGTGATACGTCATGTGATGACGTGAATTTGACACCTCTTCTCTAAGGATATACAGTACAGGTGATCCTTGGGTCAGGACCATAATTTCCATCATTAACAGTGGGGTCATAAAGCATGACATCACATGATCACATTGCTTTGCAACAACAATTTTGGCAATCCCAGTTGCTGTTATAACCTCAAAACTGAGCAGGTCATTAAGCAAGAAGTGACAAGATCCAGACCAGGAATGTGGGAGGGTGCTCCGACGGGTTGGGGGTGCCATGGGCCATGCTAGAGTATGGGTGGAGGGGGGGGGCTGTGCGTGGCCACTGCAGAATAGGGGTTGGTCAGCGGGAGCTGTGAATTGGCACTACATAGGGCTAGTGGGGCGACAGGAAGGCACTTCAGAGTATACATATCACTTGTTCAGCACTGTGATAACTTTCAGTGCTTGCTGAACAAGTACCTGTAACTTGAAGACTGCCTGTACTCAGTAAGAATATCATCCAAACAAGAACCAATATCATGAAAAATAAGAAGGAGAGAAATTCATTACCTAGATTGATCTTTATTCTGTAACCAAAAGTAGTTAGGACTGATTTAGGCCTTCTTGAGTGGAGGGTATATATATTTGAATTCTTTTCTTGATGTGTAGCATTACTAGGAAGATCTGATTCAGTGCAAACACACTGAGCTAAAGAATAAAAACCAATTTTAATAGCAACCAGATTTTTATCTTAGTTGATAAACCAACAATTTATGTATTAATTAAATTTATTAATTAATATATATTAAATGGCCTTTTACCAGTAATAAGAAATATTTTTACCAAAACATTTTGCTACGTTTCTTCTCTTATTTAACTGTTTTACTTTGTAAAGGAAACTTGTCTTATAAATGCTTCTTCCACATAGGAACAATTAGCATTCTACTTGTTGATAGCAAGATCATAATGAAAGTCAAGTTATAATTTCTATATATTTATTTAGATTCCCCCCATAGCATTAATTGCCTAAATTGATTCAAAGATAAACATAACAAGAATATTATTATTGGGAGGGAGATTTGGGGTGGATCCAGGTAGCCATTTATTGTACACTCACATGAATGATATTAGAAAAATTATCTGAACATTAGCAAAATAACAGATTAAGTTTTCAGAGATAACTAGTGTAACATCAAGTTTATTTTCTTATTATAGTACTATACAGTGCACTAATGGGGCATAATGGAAAAGAGAGAAAAGAGATTTTGAGCATAGTTTGCCTATTTTATATTGCAGTTTTTTTCTTGCTGAACTGGAAAAATGCCTTCAGGAACATGACCGTTTAGCACAGCTGTTCATCAAACATGTGAGTTACAAGTTAGACTTTTCTTAGAAATTAAATGCATTTATATTTGCTCAGTTTACGGCATCATTTTTAAAAGATATCAAATAAGAATTATTCAAGGTCATGATATTTTAATTTTCCATGAGTTATAAAAATACACTATTTCATACATTTTTATTTTCTAGATATAAGCATGTTTTAATTTCAGTCGTAATACAAGAATGCTATGCTTTGCTTAGCATTTTCTTACCATTTAAACAAAATAGTAAAAAAGAAGTCTTTGCTGGACATTTAAACTAAACTAAAATGATTACACATAATGTTTAGGTTTTTCTTCCTAGCTATATATAGTCTTGTCATTGTGTTCAGGATACAGGTCTACAAGGAAAAAAAATATCCAGTGATATATAGATGTATAAAAACTGAACACACACCTTCAACTTATACACTCCAGAATCTATCCTGCAAAAGGTTATCTGAATTGATAGCAATCAGAATTCAAACAAGAACTGCAGGGTCACATTTGGAGAAACAAAGACAAAGAGAATCCAACTCTCTCGATCCTTCTTAATCTCACAGTGACTTTCAGTGCCATCAATTATGGTTTTGTTCTATTCTTGCCCCATGGGATTGGAGTGAGGTATATCATTCTTCAGTGGTTTGATTTTTTTCCCCCAATCCAACCTCTGTGTGTGAGAGAGAAAGGGGTGGGGGAGAGAGGGAGAGAGAGAAGGAATATATTCAGATTGAAACTCTGTAAAAAAGGTGGCTTTGGTTAGTGGCTCTATCAGAATGTTTCCCCCAGCTTATTATCTATATCAGTGGTGGCTAACTTTTTTGGGCTCCTGTGCCAAAAATTGTGTGCGCATATGTGCACTTGCATGCTTGCACTCGCGTGCCAGCACCCAGAAAACAATGTGTGCCCCCCCTGCACCCTGTACACATGCATGCGTAACCCATCTATCCACCCGGCTGCCCCCTTCCCTGCATTATGCCTCACAACTGATTTTCAGCCAATCTGAGGCCTTTTTCGGCCTCCCAGAGGCTTGAGGAAGGCTTCTGCAGGCTTTGCAGGCCGAAAACTAACCTTGCTGCATCACTTCTGGTATTTTCAGAAAATGGTTCCCACCACCGGTTCTATGGGTGTGGCTGCGACTCGCATGATTGTGCATGTGTGCCAATTGCATGTTTTGCGCATGTGTTAAAACAGTAAAAACTAAGCTACTGCACCTCTCAGCTGTTTAGCACAGCAAACCGTTCTGTCATGCCATTCAGCTGAGAGGTTAAAAAGGACCTAAGAGCAAGGGCGGGCAGGTGGACCCAACTGCCAAGCATCGGAGAGACTTGAAGCAAATTGGTTCTGATCTTTGGCACTACTGGTACACCAGAACCAGGCCGAACAGGTAGAATACCACGGTAGATTTTATGGCTCTCCTATCATTTTTTTTAATTAGATTAGCAGACAGGAAAAAAAAATGTGCAAGTGCATGATTAAATTCATTTTTCAGCTCTGCCCAATAGCTGTGAAAATTGTAACATCAGCTAATTCTAAGAGAGCTGTGTATTTGATTTTTTACAGGAGAGGCGATTACACATGTACGTGGTATACTGTCAAAACAAACCAAAATCAGAATATATAGTAGCTGAATGTGGTATATATTTTGAGGTAAGTTTGGATGCCTGTCCTGTGCTGCAGCTCAGATATGATTTCCTGATTTCTTCTTTCTTCTTCTCTTTTCACGAATGGTATATTCATGGATCTGCATCAGAAAGTTTTCCCTCCTTGGGCTCTTGGCTTTGCTCTTGTGTTTTGTTTTGTTTTGTTTTTTTGCTTTTTTAGTAAATGCTTCCTCATAGTTAGCAGTGAATATTTGTTCTCGGGTAATACTTTGTTTTTTAGCTGGCAAAAGTAGAGAATGAGTGAGTAAGGAACGGAAGAGAGTGGTTCCTTACTACCGTAACTAGTTTCTAAATTTTAATCAAATTGAAACTTTCCCTAAAATTTAATATAGAAATTATATTCCTGATAACACTGTTTTCAATTTTACTTGCAAGTTAGGGTTACTTTTGGTTTAAATAATGCTCTGAATGATAAGTACTGCTGATAATTTGGCATTGCTTTTGGTAAAAAGTAAGGCTAAATTTCTTATAAATATATCAAATAAGCCATTCATTTTACATTATTACATTATGTTTTACATTATTTTGAAACACATTCATGACTGGTTACAGAAACGTATGTAGAAAAAGCATGTTATCAGATATTTTCTGAATAATTGCACTCTGCTTGTTACAAGCAGGTAGTCCTTGACTTACAATCACAGTTGAGATGGAACCTCAGTCATTGGGTGAAGTGGTCATGAAGTGAGATGTCATGCAACTGTTTTGCTCAACGATCACAATCTCAGTACTCCTGGTTGCAGATGTTGAGCAATCTCATGGATCTTTAAGTGGTTGGAGCTCCAAGTATGCCTTGGTGGGGTAGGGGGGACTATGGCAAGGAACTAAAAATCTTAGCTGAGGAATTAAAAATCCACCCTGCGAAAATCTAAGTAGGCTTTTCAGCTCCTGAGTAGAGAGAGACACTTGCACCAAAGATCTTCCTCAGCTGCCCAAGGTACCTCTTACTGTGCTACTTCTCCATTCTCTACTTGGATTTCAGCTCCCTCTCGTCTCTGAGGATGGCTGAAAAAGCTGCCTGCCAAAGCAGGCAACAGCAGCTGGCAGCCTTCCCTGCCAGGTTCTGCATTAACTTTCTGGGGAAATCTGCAGGAAAGGTGGTAATGATGATCATCTGATCATAGGGCACTTGGCAACCAGTCATAAGTGCGAACAGGTTTCCAAACATCCATACAGTGATCATGTGATGTAGAATGGTAGTGCAACATTTTGCACTGGCCAGAAATGCTTTACAAACATCCCTCATTACAGTCTTGACAGACTATCTTCGTTTAAATGATGGGCTACTCCTTGTAAGATGTTCCATAACCTCAGACTAAATTGCTAAATCTGAGAAACTGTAAGTGTGATCAGTGTTCCGATTGGATCACACATATGCTCCCTTGAGTTCCATGGGGAAAAAAGCAAAGGAGAAATGAATTATTTTCTCTCAGCAGTGATTTCTCCTGCTTTCATTTTATAGGAAGTGCAACAAGAAATAAACCAGCGGTTAACTCTCAGCGACTTCTTAATTAAGCCCATTCAAAGAATAACCAAGTACCAGTTGCTTCTCAAGGTAAAGCACATCAAAAGATAACAAATGTGACGTATATGAAAAATCCATCTGTAAGTGAAATATAATTAGGAGGCTTTCCTTAAGAGGAGATGGGCAGCTCTGTAAATTTAATAAATACATTATTAAATCTTATGTTTACATGTTTTAGCTAGCAGTAATAACTAGCCAGTTTGCTCCAGTTTGTGCAAATCAACTTTAATTCTTTTGGTGTTTGCTGGACTGCTTCCTGATGGTATCATGGTGTTGAGCCTGATTGCTATTCCAAGAAGCATGTGTGTACATGCCTGTCTAGATGATCTCACCATCACCTGTCAGGGCATCATGATGAATTATTGTTGGAAACAGATATCTAATTACCTAGCTCCACTGGTTTTAGCTGTGTGCTTTTTTTAAAAGCACACACATGCATGGATTCATGTAAAAAGGCTTCTATAATTTTAGTAAAGCTTTACGGAGCTAAATGCTACAGTCTTCATCAGGAACCCTGTTCTATGTGCCTCTATTGCTCAGGCAAGGTAAAATGTTATTTATGATCAAGCCTTTGCCATCAAGATGGTGGCATCTCTTTTATGGAACTCTTTTTTCTCATTCTTTCCACATCGTATCCTTAATTTTGGAATTCTAATGGTTCCCAGAAGAATATTAACATTTTTAATAGTAAAAAATGTAACTTCCAGCCTTCCTTTCGGTTGGCATTAGTTATCTCTTATACAGAAGAAAAGCTGTGACCACAGGCAGATTGAGCTATTTCTCTGGCTTGTATTGCACTTGGAGTGTCATAATCTAAACCAAATATATAACTTCAGTCATAAATTTCTATTAAGTATATAATCAGATGGTATGTACTATGCATAAAATAGGTTTAAGTATAATTCCAGATAATTCTGCAAGAAGACGACAGTCATATTCATCTTTAAAAGTGCATTAAAATGTTAATTATTTTTAAAGAATGATATTCTTTCCCATAGGATTTCCTGAAATATAGTGAAAAGGCTGGATTGGATTGCTCGGAGACAGAGGTACAATTTATCTGTCAGCTTTTATTTTATTTAGTGACTGTTGTACTTTTTTTAAAAAAAATACTTAGTTATAATACATTTGGATATTTCTAATTGAAGATTGAATTGCTTCCTTCCACCCACCCTTCCTCCGAGCAAGTGGGCAACAAAGCATGAGTTCATAGTTACCCATCAGTTTCTGAAAATTCCTCTTGAGACCCACTCGTCTTTACATATTTTCCAAAGAAAATGTTATCCAAGCTCTTTAAAAATAATCAGTGGATTTTGATTGGCTGGAAACTGCCTTTCTTCAAAGGTCAATTTGATGGAGGGGCATCTCTTGACAATATATCCTGATTTCTGATTCTGGTCTGTATTCTCTAGCTGGAAGGGTTGCTCCATGTTGGTCCTAGCCAGGCGGGTCCAGACAGCTTTTTATCTGTTCCCATATTTACTCTGCTCCCCTTCTCTTACAGAAAGCTGTGGAGTTGATGTGCCTTGTTCCTAAACGCTGCAATGACATGATGAATCTGGGACGACTGCAGGGCTTTGAGGTAGCCCTCTGTTTCTTATTCAGTAATGCCAGTTGCTTTTTTTTTCTTGAAGAAATGATTGAGGCTTCTTGGAAACTTGGAATGTATAATGACCTCTTCTCAACACTTCTAGCTATTAGCAGTGGGAATATTAGGAGCTGCCCTCTAGTCCTCTAGAATATATACAGTAGTATTAAAATATACATAAGATATACATTCTTTGAAAATGTTTCTGAAAACAGAGCTCATCTTCTGTTGTCCAAAAGGTGATTTTTCTGGAAGCAACTGGATTTTCTTGTTTTTTCTTTTGAAGATGTTTTGCTTCTTATCCAAGAAGTTTCTTCAATTCTGACAGGATGGTGGGGAATGGAAGGATTTGGAGGTTTAACTGTGACCGCAGGGTCACCTAAGTCGTGCTTCTGGTTCCTGTAGTCTGCAGTTCCCCCACCCCTCTGGAAATCTGTTCCTACTCCCACACCATTCAGGGATGTTCACCCCAAATTGTATGGCTAAAAGTCTGTAGAGAATCTCAGTCATCCAGATCATGGTTGTCCCAAAGGTGCTTTTTCAGGAGGAAACTGGACTTTCTTGCAGCTTCTTGGACGAGAAGCAAAAGGTCTTCACAGAAAAAAAAAAACCAGCCTCTGGAAAAAGTATTTGAACTAGATGATGAGAATCTCTACAGATGCTCATCCTCTGTTATTAAAGCAGACTATATTTTTAGGCTTATGAATGCTGAAGTTCCCAGAGTGGTAGGCTGAAGGTTGGTAAACTCCCTGATCCCATTTTGCTTTGTGGGAGCAGGTTGTTTGTTCTTATTGCCACCACATATTGAAGGCATGTCACTTGGTGTCCGCCCCTGATTAAAATGTGACAGAGTTGTCGCAACCTGTCTTACTGGTCTGGTGATTAAGAAATCAAAATGCAAATGCTAAAACAATTTCTATAGTGTCATGTATGTATGTATAGAGATGACTAGGGTAATTCCACTCCTTTCTCTCATGCCCATAAGCAATACATCAACCTCGCAATAGATAAATGCACCTTCCAACTTTCTTTTAAAAATGTTTAAATTAAATTGAATGTTAAAATTCAGTGCGAAACACAGCAGCTTTGCAGATCAGTTATTTGGGGATTAGGGGAGCTTTATTTCAACACACTAGGAAGATGCCAGGCTAGAGACAGTTGAATTTGTGACTGTACTCCAGGGCGATGTGGACTAAATTCTTCTTCATCTGATAATATACAAACCCAAATTGATACGACAACTTTCATTTTTTGAGATCACAGTATCTAAAGGACTGTTTCTTCCCCTGTGTTCATATATGTGCTCTCAGATGGTTAGCAGAGATCCTGGTTGAAGGGTCCTTGCCTTTAGAAATAGAGTGGGGATCTCTCCCCCACATCTCCGATTAAAGGATGTCCATCTGTTACCTATACTCATGCTTTTTTTAGGGTATTCATTCTGGAAGCATTTTAAATGGGTGTACATTCTTGTTCTTTAATCTTAAACTGCTTCTATTTCCATGGAAGTTATGAGATCCTTAGTGACTGTTGTCTGTTACATATAAGCCCCTGTCCCTACCCACTTGAAATATTTTTGTGCTAAAATCATGTATCTGTATGTGTGTTCTATTGGACTGTTGTCATTTTTATTTATAGAAGTTGTACTGAGGACAAGGTTACTGCACAGCAATTAGTAAACTAAATACATTATTTTCCCTGCATCCATTCAATCTATGTTGACTTCATTATTTTTTTTCCCACCCATCTTAGGGCAAGCTGGCAGCTCAAGGGAAATTGTTGCAACAGGATACATTCTATGTAACCGAGCAGGACTCTGGAGGGTTGTCTCGGCCAAAAGAGCGCAGAGTTTTCCTCTTTGAGCAAATAGTCATCTTTAGTGAACTACTTAGGAAAGGCTCCTTAACACCTGGGTACCTGTTTAAGAGGAGCATAAAGGTAAGAAATTGATAAGGCCACCAGGTCGATAAGAAGTTTGATTCTTTACATCTTTTTCTGGCCCTTTAGATGAAGGATAAGACAGCTTTTTACAACCCCGGGGCAGGTCACTTGCCAGGGCAGACCTCGTGGGGAGTCCTACCTACTTCCCTCTTACCAATTGACTCAGTGGTGGTTCATTGAACGTGGCTAAGACGCTGAGCTTGTCGATCAGAAAGGTCAATAGTTCAGCAGTTCAAATCCCTAGCACCATGTAACGGAGTGAGCTCCCATTACTTGTCCCAGCTTCTGCCAACCTAGCAGTTGGCACGTAAAAATGCAAGTAGAAAAATAGGGACCACTTTGGTGGGAAGGTAACAGCATTCTGTGCACCTTCGGTGTTTAGTCATGCCAGACACAAGACCACAGAGATGTTTTTGGACAGCGCTGGCTCTTCAGCTTTGTAATGGAGATGAGCACTGCCCCCCAGAGCTGGAAATGACTAGCACATATGTGCGAGAGGAACCTTTACCTAAAGCCCCTGTCACACTGCACCAACGGATGGAAAGAGGATGTAAAACGGAGAAAAACACTTGCCATCCGTTGGCACCGTTGGTTAACGCGATGCTCCGTTCTGTACTCACTGCCTCCGTTTTGCTTCCTCTCTATCCGTCCAGCATCCATCTATTGACATTTCATCCGCTCAGAAGGTTTGAGCTGCTCAAAACTTTTGAGCAGAAAATGTATTCAATGCATCCGTTCTGCATCCTCTAGGCATACGGGGGACATCCGTTCTGCATCCATTACGCATCTGCTATATCCGCTAGGCATCCGCTGCACATCCGCGCAACTCAAATCTGTTCAGTGGTAAACGGACTCAGGGAGGAAGCGGAACGGACGCACAGCGTTAGCACGGACGGAGAAGGATGAAAGCGGATGCAAATCGCATCTGCATCATCCGCTACGCATCCTCTCTGCATCCGTTACACATCATCTACGCATCCTCTATACGCATCCGTTCTGCATCTGCTCTGGCATCCTCTACGCATTCCGCTCTGCATCTGGCTTTCCATCCGCCCTACGTCCTCTCCCCGTCCGTTCCTTTCCGTGTAATCCGCGTCTGGTTATGCAAATTTTTGCCCCTTTTGAGAGCGGATAACAACGGATGGAACATTTTGCTCGTCCGCTGTGTCCCGTTTACAAACGTTTTGCATCCGTTGGGCAGTGTGACAGGGCCTTTACCAACTGACTTCACACTTTTCAGAGACCTTTTTGCTTTGAAAGGCAGCTGCTTCTTTAATCTGTTTCCTTGGGTGAAAGAGGGAGCCTTCCTCCAGGAAAGAATGGAAATCACCTCCATATTTTGCTCTCATAGCAAAACTAAGCAGTGTTAGCCTCTCCCACTATATATCAATGGAGACTGTGTAGAAAGAGTTCATAGTTTTAAATTTCTAGGAACTCAGATTTCCTACAACCTTACTTGGTCAGTCTACACTATGGCCACTGCAAAGAAGGCCCAAGAACATCTGCACTTTCTGCAGTTGCTGAAAAAGAGTGGTCTGGGTGAGAAGTTGCTAGTTACTTTTTACCAGTCTACCATCGAGAGCATTTTGGCATGCTGTGTAACGGTGTGGTATGTTGGATGCTCTGCAGTGGATAAGAAGATGCTCCAGAGAGTTATAAACACAGCACAAAANTCCACACAGTGTTTTCATCCTGGACATTCATATTTTGATCTGTTACCATGAGGGAGGCGTTATAGGTGTCTTAAAATGAGATCTAATAGATTGAGAAACAGTTTCTTTTCCAAGGCAGTAATTGTCTTGAATCAAACAGTGCATTTGTGATTTTATTATTATTATTATCATTATTATTATTATTATTATTATTATTATATTTTAAATACTCTGTAGTGTGATTGTGATGTGGTGTTTGGGGCACTGTGCTGGAGTAGCTTTCAAATTTCGTTGTATTCATGGAATGCAGTGACAATAAAGTATTCTTATTCTAAGCAGTGTTAGCTTTCTTCCATGGGAGAAAAAGGGGGGGGTGTCCAGGATCTGCCATATCAGCAAAGGAGAGTTAAAGGTGGAGAGCCATGCTCTCCCCTAGTTAACAGTCTGCCTGGGGCCAGTGGGAAGCTAGTGATGGGACACAAAAGAGACACAGCAGACAAAGGGAAAAAATCGGACACAAAAGAGACACAGCAGACAAAGGGGAAAAAAACCCTCTCCTTTTTCACTTCAGAAGGTCAAAAGAATTGGATCATCAGTGCTTTTCTAGTTCTGTGCTTCTAGCATACAGATAGTCCTCAACTTAGAACAGTTTGTTTAATGATCATTCCAAGTTTCAACAGCATCGAAAAAAGGGACTTATGACCAATTTTTCACACCTGTGACTTCATTATTTCAACAGCATCCCTGTGGTCATGTGAGCAAAATTTGGATGATTAGCAACTGTCTCACATCTATGACAGTTGCAGTATCCCTGAGTCGTGTGATTCCCTTTTTGCGACCTTCTGTAAAGCAAAATCAACAGGGAAGCCAAATTCACTGAACAACCATGTTACTAATTTAACAACTACAGTGATTAGCTTTAACAACTGTGGCAAGAAAAGTCATAAAACGGGGCAAAACTCAGCAACTGACATGTTGGGCTCAATTGTGATTGTGAGTTACTTACTTGTCCTGATAACTTCTCCGAAGAGCTTCAACCAAACTAGCTAGCTAAGGAAACTATAAGAAGTTGTTTTAGTCAGTCTTGTTTTGTCTTTGTGCCACGTCTTGTATTGCTTGCATAGGGAAACAAAAATGGAAATTACTAGTAGATGCAAAAGCAATCGAAGGGTGAACTCTTTGGTATATGTGTAACATAAGCTCTGCGTCCCTTTGTACAGGAAAAGCCATTTGAGGGGAGGTTTTCTGTAGGGTTTTCCCCTAGTGTTTTTCTAGCTAGATGACTTAAGCAGCGTATGTCTCCTTCCCAATGCAACTGTTTAACGCCATTACTTCTCTGTACTTTCTTTGACTGCTTTTGTCCAAGTGACTGCAGTTTCTTCTCTTACATTTTTTTCCTTGCTTGCTCCAAAACTGAAAATCAGTTTTTACATATATTGTATACCTTTACTAATGTCCTGGCAGGTTTTTGCAAGCATTATGTCACATCAGCTCAGCTATAAATCTGTTCTTCCAGAGACTCAAACCCAAATAGACTCTTGGCCATTCTTTTCCTAGCTTTGAGACTGGAATGCACCTGCTCTTTATTTAAGCAGTTATTATGTCTAGATCCAAGCAGCATTGGTTCTTGCCTTACCAACTTCATATATTTGAAAAATTCTGTTCTGTACATCTATATAGGGGGGCAATTCTGAATAATCAAACAATTTAATTTTTAACTTTCCCTCTTGACTAATTAACATTAGAGGATGACCTTCACTCATTCAATTATTTGGAATTTGTCATCCAGTAATCAGTGGTAGGATGGATATGATTTTTCAGATTCTACCTTGATCCCTCACAGTTAAATTATGTAGGATGTAAACATGGTGAATATGGGCCTAACCATTTGAATGGCTCCTCAAAGGGAAAAAAGGCTTCAGAATGGATTTACTATAATTTTTCATTATCGCACTATTGTCTCAGGTAATTTTTTGGTCCAGACAGCAAGATATAAGAAATTGACCTTATTCCTGCATAAAGCTAGAAAAATTAAAAACATATGTGTAAATAATATAAAATCCTATCTGAACGTTTTCAACATGGACTAAAAACTTTAGCCAGCAGAAAAAGTTATCAAAATCACAAGACTGAGCAAATGGCATATCACTGTTGATACTCATATGTATTGGTAAGGTATCTGAAAAGCCATTTCAGACTATATTCGTGTGAACAATTTGTTCTGTGCAAAGAACTACAGTGATGACATGTAATCGCCTTGTCTTTCAAAAAAGGGAGCTCACAAAGATGATTCAAAAGCTGAATATGCATGGCAGAGCATTTGAAGAACAAAACTGAATTGTATCTCTAATGCAGTTCCCAGAGAAGAAATTATCTGAAGTGGCAAACCTGCTGCTCCTTTTATAAGCTGCAGTTGAAGGGTTACCTTTGAGTCTACTACTACTGTATAGCCAGATTCAGCATGATCCTTTCCATGTCCCCTTGTGCAGTTACTTTTAATTTTTTTTTCTGGCTACTCGCAGATGACATATTTAATACTTGAGGACAATGTGGACAATGATCCTTGCAAATTTGCTCTCGTGAATCGGGAAACATCGGAACGGTTCGTATTGCAGTCTGCCAATCCTGAAATCCAGCAAGCTTGGGTACAGGACATCAGTCAAGTACTTGACACCCAGAGGGACTTCTTAAATGGTAGGTATTTTTCTGCTCTGTTGCAATAAAGCCCAGGTACTTTGCAGTTGGCTGTAAAATGCTGATTGAACTTCAACCTGATACCAGTTACAAAGCCCTCTTCATTATCTGCATCATCCATACTGAGCTATTGCGGTCTTCGCTTTTATATGAAACATGACTAGAAAAAGACCAAATGCATGTTAAAGAAATATCCTTGTTAGATATGAAAAACTAAATTGAAGCTTGGCAGATTGTTGACACTATTGATATCTTAGTACTAGTGGCATATATTTTATCTTAGATCTTTATGTTAGCGCTACTATCTCTAATAGATTGGTTGCATTCACATAGGAATATACTTCCAATATAGGTAAGTTTTAACAGTTGATGGATTTATATCTAGGTAACTGCCACCCAGTAAAACATTTTTTTTAACTCTTCACTGGGCATCAGGTGGGAAGGGAATCAACAGTGACACCTGTGTGACAAATCATCATGGGAATCTTGTCATCATGGGAATCTTGTCATGTACTTGCATTCCAATATCTGCCACCAGTACATAAGTTGTGCCATTTACATGATTATATCAATATATATGTCTGGTCATTATGGCTTCCTATGGATGTCACTGAACAATTCAGAAAAGTCAATGGAGAAATAGTGGTTGATCCTTTATTTCAGTATTACAAGAAAACCTCTCTTTATTGGGTGATTATTTGCATAGACTTTAAATAGCCACAAAGTTGTCGAATAGTTCATTTATTCATTTTAACTTCAACCAGGAATATGTAGGGAAAATGACAGAACTTTTTCATTTCTCATGTTAGGAGCCTTCACCCTTATTTCTGGCACATCTCTCATCATTAAGTACCGTATATATGTGCATATAAGTCGACTTTAAAACTCAATTTTTTTTTTCAAATTTGGGGGTCGGCTTATACATGCATAAATCTGATCTCACACAAACGACATGATGACATGACGCCACTTCTCAGATCACGCAGTATCATCGATATTACCATTCAGTCATACATACCTACAACACATTTTTTTTACTCTGGGAGCCTCCATTTTGCTTTTTCTACCACCGGATCATAACACACTCTGATTGGTTAGTCATTCACATGACTCGCTTTTGTGGTTGCGATCGTCACATGCAACTTTGGTGTCCAGGTTTTTATGCATTTGTACGCATAAAATTCATATAAAATATACCATGCCTGATGTTAAAAGATTTGGGTTGGCTTTATATGTGAGTTTATTGCAAAATTCCTCATTTTGGGGCAGTTTTATAGGGTCGGCTTATATGCGAGACTCGGCTTAAGAGCGAGTATATACGTAATAAGCATGACATAGATTTCGGTTTGAGCTTCTTCTGGCCGACAAGACAGAAGCCTCATCTCTCTCTGTCGAGGCTTCAATCTGTGCTCATCACTGGACGCGCCCTGAGCATGGCTGGTTTCAGGCTAAGCCACCCTGTAGATGGTGGTGAAGAAGGGGGAGCTGCCTCGCAGTGTTGAGCGAGAGTCACATCTCTGCCTCCCCACTGCGCCATTACTCTTTCCCGAAGGCGGTTGTTAGGCGGTGTCAGAAATGACCACCACAAAGAAGATGTTGACCAGAAAGCAATGTCGAGGAAGATAAGAAGAGAAAAGTTTGGGTTGATGTGAGTCAACAGCAAAGCACACAAATTAAGTACCTGGAATTGAAACTACTAATAAAAAAAAACACATAACATTGTTCCTAAGAGATTTTTAAGCTGCGAAGGGAGAGAAACGGAAAAATATTTGTTTTGTTTTTTTCTCCTTTTCCTATACTGACTAGCTAAAGAGACTTAAGAAGAAATTGCAAAAAAATCCACTTTGACATTAATAGGCATTTAATGCTGAAAATAAAAACTCAAAAAGGATAATAAAGATTCTTGATAATCAAAAGTTTTGAAAAGGAAAGGAGAAAAAAAAGAAAAGGTAGGATCGGAAGGAGGAGCTGCTGGAATTAAAAAAAGCACTTACAGCAAAATCTTCACAAGACTTCCAAAAAGATATCATTTCTAACTGAATGTCGCAACAGAAACCCCAGGAAGAGAAAGTGGAAAAAAGAAATAAGAGAAATAACTTGGACTTTTGGATTATTGAGGATTTCTGGAATTTTTGTTATTGTATTTGAAAATCAAATGGTGTTGTTTAAAATGTTAAAAGGCTCCACTTTAGAAGAACTGAAATATGGAACTTAAAAAGTACAAACAAAGATGCACAAGAATGGGAGAGTTTCTTTGGCTTCGTATTTCAGTTTTCAGAAATTGAATTTTGAACTATGAGAAATAACAAAGCCTGCAGAACAAGAAGATTGCCAAAAAGAGAAGCCATCTTTAATGAACAAGTAATCTAGATGGGGGAAAAAAAAGAAAGGGGGGAAAAGAATGGAAAGTTTAAGATTGGAAAAAACAAATCCCCCAAAAATAGAGTGAAAATTAAGTATTAAAATCAGAAAAGCAACAGAAGAGGGAAATGCAGAAGAACAATAAAACTAGAAGACATGGGGTAAAAAAGGGAGGGAGAAGATGAAGAAGGAAGAAGAAGGAAAAGAATATAAAGGACAAAACAAAATATAGGAACAGGCGCTATTTAGAGATAATAAGTGGGAAAAATTTAATGAAAAAAGGGATTCTGCAAAGGGTACATATAAATAGTATTGTTACTTAGAAATAGAAATAACTTTAAGAAAATATAACAATGTATGATTAAATGTTTGACACAAGTAGCTTTCATAATTCAGTGGAATAGCTGTAATAAATAATTTTGTAACAAAATGAATATTTTATGATTTTACAAACTGAAGAGAAATAAGGAAAAAATTATGAGATTATATGTGTTTTAAGAAGTATGATATTTAATGAAAAAGGCTTAAAAATGTTAACGATTTTAATGATTATTAATGATAGAACTGAATTGGAATGGAATGAGGGTTTATCATTCCATATATGTATAATCTTTTTTAAAAAAAGGAATATAGTGTGTATTATAAGAATGTACCAAGCAGAATTCGATTGGAAGTTATCATTATGTATTATATTGAAGGTCATAACCTTAAGTATATATTCAAGTTTAAATAAGAGTTGAATGGATAAAATTAAAAGATATAAAGGCTCCATACTCCAATTAGTAACTACAGGAGAAAATTTGTTTAATGAGAAAAGATATAATTGGAAATTGAAACAGAACAGACAAAAGTATAAATATAATGATTTGAATTGAGATGAGATAAAATAAAATTGAGAAAATTAAAAGAGGGGAAAAACTGCATAGAAAATGTAGAATAGTATAAGACATGGAATAGAATACAAAAAGGAGCATGAAATTGAGCTTTGTGTCTGTAGAAAGAAATTCAACCCGGGACCATGCTATTTTCAAAAAAGATGTTTTATTTGTATTTTGTATGTGTAAAAACCCAAATAAAACTTTATTTTAAAAAAAGTAATAGCATGACATTGATCTGATTTCTTCCTCATTTGGACCCTTCTGTTTTACAGAATACTAGTTTAAAATAATACAACATGTTTTTTCATATTTTATACAATGATACTGTTGAACAGACCTAGACAACAAACAAAGTATGTCACTATCATGGAAAAAAAAAATTCTTTATATGTTTATAATTAGAGGGTGCATAATTGCCTATGCTCTTTTGTCCTTTGGGCTGTAAAGGTAGAATATTGGAGAAGCCTGTGGCAACTCTTCATGAGACCTGAAATATACAAAGCTGTAGCACTGTTTTCTTTGCTCATAGTGTTTTGAAACTTGCTCCTTCCTCTTCCTAATGAAAAGGTTTCAGATTTCCAACTGTTTTTAACCTAACGACTGACTAGCTTTCAGTTGTATTTGTGATACTATTTTTAAAAATATTTTAGGGAAATTGTATGCGGTAGACCTATGCTGGAAACTAGGAATATAAATTTTGTTTTGTTTTATTTTGAGGAAAAAAATGGAAAATTCTGCCACTAGTTTTCAGTGATTTACAAAGTCATTTGTGACCCATTCTTGCTTCAGGATGTGATAGATGGGGAGGCCTGCTGTAACATATCATATTCTGTTGTAGCATTACAATCTCCAATAGAGTATCAGCGGAAAGAAAGCAGCAGCTCAGCTGTAATGAGACCCCAGACCAGCCGGGCACCTCAGCCCATCACCAGACCCTATTCCTCAGGACCTGTAGGATCTGATAAAGCTTCAAAGGTTACAATGCGCAATCCATCGCTTCCACCTCTGAAGATATCTACCTCCAATGGTAACACAGGGCATGAACAGCACCAGCCTGAGGACAGATATGAACAGAGCAAGGTAATGGAACCACATCCATTCTAAATTTGGCTACCTGTTGATCTGGTTGGTGGAGGAAGAAGCTGAGACACAATAAACCATTGTTTTTTGAAGAATCCATATTTTCTTGTACAATTCATCAATCCATATGACAAATTACAATAGTTGACTTCACATAGCAGAGTATTCCAAACCAAACTCAACAAAATTTATTACATAAACCAGGCTGTACAATAAATATATAATATATACTCTGTATTCATTAAATTAAAAATATGCAAGTTTATTTTAACATAGTGAAGATATGAAGGGATGTTAAGGAAAGACTTAACATCCTGCTGTATGAAGAATGAAGGAAAACTGCTAAAAAGCAAGCAATCTACCTGTTGGCAAACATTAGGCATTAATCATTAAACAAATGTTTATTCATGCCTTTACACTTTTTGGCTACCTCTTTTGAAGAAGTGGTATAAGGAAAGGTGGCCTAACTATTTGACCTACCACCCATTTTCCCTTCAAAATTATTGTTCTCTTCTGTGAATCTCTAGATGTGAATTTAAGCAACAAGCTGTTGGAATTCATACACTTTGCCTCCCAAAGTGCTAGAGCAGATGAGAATTTCAGCTTTGATCAACTGAAAAGATTAATAAATAAGGGACATGAAACATAATAGCTTAAATGTTCAAGCCAACATTGTATTGTAATTTGCTTTAGATTTTGCCTCATCTGATTTGCTTGGATTGCAAGGATAAAAATGTAGTCTTAGTTCTACTCAATATTGGCACCAGTAATCTTTCCTTTGTGTCCTAGATAATATTGATACTTGAATGGTTTCCAGGCAATTAAAAAACAAACAAGCTTTGGACATCTTTTTAATAGCAACATATGCTCAGATTCAAATTTGAGATTTGAGAATACAATACTGCTTTCATACTGGGCCTTTATTTCTGAAATTACTGCTGTATAGTTCGATGTTAATAGTCCAAGCAAAATTGTATTGATTTCATTAATTTCAGTGGGTTTTGTATTCCCCTTTTGTTTGTTTGTTTTCAATCTGATTTGTGGCACTCTTAAGGCCGTAAAAGAATTAATGCGTCAGTACCTTATCTTGTATCAGTGGATAAAATACTGCTTCAGTATTTAAGGGGTGATTTGTCTAGCCTATTAGTTGCCTTTTTGCTGGAAGGCAAGAGGTACAAGAGGACCATGATGAAAAGTTAACATGACAGAGTTATCTTCTTGTTGGTGTTCTCTCTGTTTCCTCTTCAGAATGACTTGGGTGGGTGCAATGGAACCTCTTCTATGGTGGTCATCAAAGATTACTATGCATTAAAGGAGAATGAGATCTGTGTCAACCAGGGTGAAGTGGTCCAAGTACTTGCCATTAACCAGCAGAACATGTTCCTTGTATACCAGCCTGCCAATGACCACTCACCAGCAGCAGAAGGATGGATCCCAGGGAATATCTTGGCTCCCCTCACTAAATCAACTACAGATAGTAGCGACGGAAGCATCAAGTAAGTGCTGTGTTGGATTCCCAGGGAGCAGTATGTGGATTTTTGAGGAAAAATTAAACACAAATGGTAGGATTTTCCTACTGTTTCCTTAGATCTTCAGTGCCATTGGAACAAACTATGCTTGATAACACAGCATGGGGTATTCATCTTGGGATAATTGGGGGGGGTTGTGTATTTTTCCCCTTATAATTTATAAAATAATAAAATCCATAGACAGTTCAAAAAGCATGGTTTATGTTCTCCATCTTTTCCTAATCATGGACCTAATTGACTGGATTTCTATTTATCTTGTGTTTAAATAACGTATGTGTATGTGTGTAGAACCATACACACATATGTGAATGTGGAAGGATGTGTGTGTATATATGTGTGTGAGAGAAACAAACAAAACAAACATTGTTCTCCTCTACTGGCTTGAGTCCTGCTTCTCAAGGAAGAGATTTTATGTTGTCTATGGCAATTTCTTGTACAGTTTGTAACATTTTCATTTTGTTTTGTTTTTTCTGTTCGCATATTTTGTATAAAAAAATTTTTGTTTGATAAATCCCTTTTGCAGTACATTCCTGTAAAAAGTATTTTGCACTATTTAAAAAAAATCCCATATTTGAAGTCAGATTGTGCAATATTATGGATAGTCGCAATGTTCATCATTGTACCTGTAATGTAACTAATAATTTTAAATGTACTATTTTAAATATGTAAAATAAATTTTCACTATGAGCATGTTTTGAGAAAATTATAAAAGGACCAATTTCTGACCCTCTTTAGTTCTTTTTTTCTTTCTATGTTTTGTTCCTAATTTAATGAAATGTGAAATACTCTTTCCAATTTTTTTGTCATTTTGTGAATTTGAAATGACTAAATGCAAGAAAATGTTTTTTTTTATATTAAATACAAAAGGTACAATCCTTTTCCTTAAAAAACTGTTGTTGTTTTTTTACACCTGCAGTTGTCAAACCAGTATCAGTTTTCTCACACAAAGTCACCAAAACTTGATTTTGCCAGTGATAAATATTTCAATATTGTGGTTTAAATGCTGAAATACAATAACGTGTTCCTTGCCACAAATCACTAATCCTGTGGTTCTGATGCTGTCATCCCAAGAGCTATACTATTAATTATAATAGGGACAAAACCATACCAGTTGCAGATATGCCCTTAGCCATTGTTTACTCTTGCTTTTTCATAGATACTAACCAAATTCAACTCCAAACAGGATTTCTCTTTCAACCAAGGATGAAATTTGATAAGAAGGAAGAATCAGATATATCCATGATTAAAAACCAAGAAGAAAAAGAGAATGTGCCTTTGAAGCAAGGCCTCATCATTTTTGTATTAATGATAAATAATGTGTTAATGAGAGTAGTCTGACAGTGGCAGAATTATATGGTCTAGTCTGTCTGCACATCCCATGAGCATAGCTAGAAATTGGCAGCGTGTGAAATACTTGGCCCTCCCGTTCATAGGATAATGCTGAAGAATCACCGAAGTGATCATTGGGGAACCTTTGAGATAGAGTCTTGCCAATTGTGTGTAATTAGACTTGAATTGACAGCTGCTTAAATCTCTAACAGCCCAATAAATAGAGTTCCTGAGAATGGTAAGATGTGGCGCTAATTGCTCCCATAAGTTAGTCTGTTTAGGACTGCTTCATATATGATAGCAATTGACTTAAAAATGCTACTCCTGCACAGCGGTGGCTTCCTCTAAGCCCCTTAATGTCTTGCTATAGAGAAAATGGCGTCATTTTTTACAGCAGCAACTTTTCAGGAATAAAACTGCTCTGCTATGATGAGACTAACACCAAAGCTTTGAAAATAAAGCATGACTTACCAGGCAGACATAATAAATACCAAAGATGGTAAAATAAGAGATGAGTGTGAAATGTAATGAGACTCATGCTAGGGAACAAATACACAGAGAAGGCAAACACACACACACACACACAAAGTGAAACAAAAATAAATGATGGTGTAAGGAAATTTGTCAGTGTAAAAATTAAGGCTATTGATACAGGCTTTGTTAGAAGGCTATACCAAACCTGAATTCAAATATTGCTCAAATGTCTTGGATTATGGAGATTTTTTTCAGTTAATGTTTTTTTAAAAGCCCATGAAATTACTTACAGCTTTGCACATGTCATTTATAGCTATTAGGTGAATTGTAGAATGCTGAAAGGGCAATGAAATCATGTAATGTTTTGTGCATCCTGTTTCAGAGATGGGCCTTATCTGAATGTACACTAGAAATTGAGAATCTTTGCCTCCTTGTTACTATTGCAAATTTAAACAGAAAGAGTCTCTTAAGCAAAGGTTTTAGACCCATCTAATTTCACCTGTTTTACTTTCTTTAATAATACTTTCATTCTTCCCGCTGGACTTTTGTACTTAGATGGATATTGAACTCAGCTGTAATCTTGAAATATTTTTATGAGATCTATTATCAAAAGCCCTCCTCAAATACTTTTAGTACACACGTTAACTGCATATTATAAGAACAGGCTCATAGTCCTAGTTACATATATTGCATTTACAGATCTGCTGCTGGAAAAGCAAGAGAAGAGAGAATTACACAACTCCATTCATTCAGTGAATGTACCTATTAAAAATGCAAAAAAAAAGTCTAAACTTTTTTAGAGTAAATACCACAGGATATAAATCCATCCATACATACTGCTTGTTCAATAAGAATCCAAAAAGCTGCTTAAGAGACATCCAAAAAGCTGCTTAAGAGACATTTCTTAAAGCCCCAACACAACCTATAAGTATTCATTCACATGAACTAAAGGATGATGCAGGAGAAAAGTCTAGCCAGACTAACAAGATTCTGTTATTATAACCAATTTTTAATAAAAGTAGCTTTGGCCTTCATGTGGAGTTGATTTGTGATTGGTTTGGTCCACATCGTGGGGCTGACAGTAGAGTACTCTAATTATGTATAATTGATTTAAGATTAGATTTCATTCTTGCCTTGACTCTGTCTGCTTCTTGGAAATACAGGACCCATTCAGCACACCATTTGAAAACTTAGTGCAGCCTTTGACCTAAACATGGTTGTGTTATGTTGCAAGATTGGAACAATCCTCATATGGTCATTCATTTTCACTAGAGGTGCTATTAAATAGCTGAAAAATATTTTTTTTTAATTCATGTACATTTGTATACTGTTCTAATCATAGATCTTAGGTACATATGCATAGCATTTACTGCATACTATTTTGCATGCTTGCTGCTATAGTATTACACTGTTGTTCTTGTGACAATTGTAATACGCCATGCAGAATCACCTATTTGTATATGTCATTCTGATCCTGCATGAAGAAGGCACAATAACGGGCTACTTAACCTTTTGTTGAAGTATTTATTTTCATTTCAGTGCACTTCTCAAACCTACAAATATATTTGGAATTTGAAGAATATAATTTCTGCTAAAAATTAAAACCCTACTTTTAGGGCTTATGCTTTCGTATGTTGTTTTGATGAACTAAATTCTGTATTTTTCCACTTTGCCTTTCATGTTGTTTTCTCTCTTTTACTTCCCCATCCCAAAGAAAAGCTGCTTACTGGTGTCAAACCACTTTATTCTTACCATCGCACAATATGAACACAGCCAATTTAATTTATGTCTTATTTAGAAGGGTTTTTTTTTTTTGCTGTTTGGCAAAACATTATTGACATTGGACTGATCAAATGCAGGTGGGAGTAAAACACTAGGAAAGTTAAACATAATGAAGGTTGCACCGGGAAATAGCCAATTCTGTTAATAAAATTGCAAGTGAACTTTTGATGTTTTGGAATGTGGCACTGACCTCTGGAATATGGAACTATTTGTCCATATTGGGAGCACACAGACTTCTCTTTCTATTCCAATACTTCTTATTTGTATTTGTATCTAGTACTAAATCTTTGCATGTTACCAATCTTAACTATACAGTTTGCTTTTCATCTGTATTTTAAAGATAATGTTTGGGTTACAACAGGAATAACTGTATTAGAATAGTTTGAATTTCAGGTTTGAATATGTATATCCAAGTAGAGATATTGCAGGTGGCTTCCATCTCCTTGGGAAGAGCTGCAGAGATTCAGAACATGTATGTTCCTTGCCTTTCCACATCCCTATCTCTTCCTACTAAGACCTGCTATTTGATTAGTGCATTTTTTGGTATAACAGGAAGTCATGTTCATGGCATACCCTGCGCATGAGAAAGCGGGCGGAAAAGGAAAACAGTGGCAAAATGGAAGCCAATGGCCTACGTAAACCCAAGGATATTCTGGGCAACAAAGTCTCTGTTAAAGTGAGTAAGGCCATCTGAAGCTGTTCGCTGCCTACTGCTTCTCATCCTCACTCCCCCTGCAACATCCTCTCTGTGGACAGGGGGTGACATCTGGCTTTTGTTTTTTGTTTTTGTTTTTTTATTTTTCCTTGTTTTGCTTTTATTTTTAATTTCTTTTACTTTTTGGTAGTAGTAGCCATTCTGGCCGGCGTTTGCATGCAGGATTACAGCACAGCTTTTTTCTCCTCACCACTGGCATCCAAAACTGTAAGTAAAGTGAATGTCTGTGTGTGCTCGTATGCGTGCGTGCATGCATGTATATGTGCCCAGACGGCGAGTAGTACTTTACTTTCAGTAGTTTTTTTTTTTTTTAATAGCATCCCAAATATATGTGTGGTAAAAGTTCACAAGAGTTGAATAGATCCAAAGCATGCAGCCTAAACAGGAACTATTGTAAATACGTTCTCACCATTTTTTAAAAATAAGATATAAGAAAACTTGAGGAATGGTAAGCCATGGCAATGCAGTATAGGAAAATGATTTGGTAGGGCTCCTTTGTTTGCCTAAGGTCTTACATGGAATTATAGTCTTTCAGGCCTTACACAACTGCTCATCTTAGAGAAGCTACTATAGCATTCATAACACAGTTTTTGCTTTCTAAGAATTGGAGATGAGAAAGAAAAGTCGCGTGTTCCTCCTATTTTTCGACTCTGAGCTGGACATGCAATGTTCCAGTTTTTTCTCTTGACTTTGGCATGACACACCTGGAATTTTTATCTCCTTTGTAGAAAGAATTCAAATAACTTCCCACTTATATTCCAGGTAGGTAGGTAAGTAGGTAGGTAGATAATAGATAGATAGATAGATAGATAGATAGATAGATAGATAGATAGATAGATAGATAGATAGATAGATAGATAGATAGATAGATAGATAGATAGATAGATAAAATCACTTTATTGTCACTTTGTACACTAATCGACATGCATTAAAATGAAATTTTGTTGCATACAACTCTCAAAGGGTCACAACCTCCAATATAAACTATCTACACATGATTAAATAAACACATATGTGCATGTACCCACATATATGACACAGAAACAACACAGTCTAGTTTGGATGTATACATGTACATAGCTTAAGAGATAGTAGCGGGGACAAACAACAAACTTTCTTCCTCCTCTTGTCCTCAATTCAACTGGTTAGAAGCTCTTGATGGCAACTAAAAAATACAGAAGACATCACTGTCAATGGTACCTATTTCCATTAAATTTTGGTTGGTTTATGTTATCGTCCAAGAAATTTTGTTTGTTTATAGTATAGCCCAAACTTGGTAGTTCTTCATTAAACAAGTATGTCTAATTTGATATACCTTTGAAAGAGAACTAGTGTGATGTTATATGCTGGACTAGAAACAGGATATGGAAGCTGGTTAGATGATTTGGGACCAACTGTACACACTGCACTCTTGCCTGAGAAGTACAAAATCATACATCTATCAACCTGCACTAGATTGACATGATAGTTTGTAGTCCATAGCTATCACTGAAGATGCTTTCATCCTGCAATGGATTTGTAACAATAGTAATAGTAATATCACCATCACCCTTTGAAAACTTTCGTGAGGCCTGGAGAGGTGGAAAACTGCAGCTTTCCCTTTTCCTATCTCAACAGAATTGACATATATTGTTTTATGTAATCTGTCTTGTGCAGTTGTATAATTTAAATAGCATATGAGTTGTATTCAATAGATACTTCAATCCAGAAAATATGGATTCAATAGAATTGTCCATTGTTTCTATTGTTAGATCTAGTCCATACTATAGAGGAGAGAAAGATTAAGCAATGCCCAGTCAAAGATTTACTGTGATAGATCCACAGACTCCAAGTGAGCTGAAAAAATGCATATTAAAAATAAACACTATAAAACTATTGTCAAATCACCTGCCATCTTTTTGAAAGTTTGAACTGTTATTCAAATGTGAGGGAGAAAATTCTTAAAAGATATTTGAGTAAAATCTATCCATTGTGACATTCACGAGAATTAGATTTTCACACTTTCTCTTGCCATATGTTACACTGAGTAAAGAACCTCAAGAGCACTGAAACCAGCTGTCATATCCCAGAATATCTTCTGGCATTGATTTCAACAGTAACTTGGATCAGGCAATTAAGAGTCAATTCTTAATCACTTAAAAACCTGATAGGATAGACTAGGAATGAGTGAGGCTTGAATAACTGAACTATTGTTCCAAGTTATCAATTCTTTGCCCATGTTCTCAGGATTGTCTTATGCAGAGGTGGTATTCAGCAGGTTCTGACCAGTTCTGGAGAACCGGTAGTGGAAATTTTGAGTAATTCGGAGAATCGGCAAACACCACCTCTGACTGAAGATTTTATAGTATCCTTCCCCTGCCAAGCCACACCCCCAGAACTGGTAGTAAAAATATTTGAATTGCACCACTGGTCTTATGCCAAGGGTCTTCAAACCTGGCAAGTTTAAGACTTCTGGAGTTCAACTCCCAGAATTCCTGAGCTAACATGATTGGAGGAGGAATTCTGGGAGTTGAAGTCCACAAGTCTTAAAAGCTGTCAGGTTTGAAGACCCCTGCATTATGCAGATGCAATATATTGAAGCATAATTTATAAATGTGTGTTTCCTTTATAAACTTCCTTGAACACTGATGTTTGACGCTATTTGTTTTTGATACCAGAACAAGACTTGATACAAAACAAAAACTTGCATTCTGGGAGAATGGTACAAATAGAACGTATCTCTATATTGTATTTCTTCTCCCCTCCCCGCCCCTTTAAATCCTGTTCTAAAATTAAGCAGATCTCTGTTTCTATGTCACAGAAAGTTCTTATCCAAATTCAACTTCATTCAGCAGGATATTGCAAATTTTAACTTGTGTTCTTATAACAAATGTGTTTTACTTTCTTTTTTAATTAATCTTTCCCAGGTTTGTGTTTGCATTGTTTCATGAAGTAACAGATGTTAGAAAGAAATAGAAATGCATGTATTCCTATTTATTGTAATTGCTATAAACTGGGATAGAACTTCTGTATTTTTCATAACTGGGGTGAAGGAAGAATCCGTGCAATTGCAACAATCCCCATTCTTGCAGAATTCCTCCCCTGTAACTATGAAAGACAAGAAGAACCCTATTTTATCTGAAAAATTTCAAATATGCCATCTGTGTAAAAACAAATAGATATTTACAGTTCCACAGAGATGGAAAATATTTATCAACCGGAAAGTACTATGAATCATTAGTGTTTATCATCATTTCACTTTACTGCATTCCATTAAAATCCCACTTCTGATTTAAATCAAGATTATAACTTTCAAGAAAACAAATTCACATATATCGGAATACAATATTTAAATCCTAGCTAATAGTTCTAGTACATTTAAATTTACTCATCCTTTGCAGAAATGTTCTTTTTTAAATTTATTTTTCAGCACTTTAGATCTAAATAATAAATGCTGTGCCAGCAAGGTAAAAGAGCATATAAGATTTGGAGTGTTTTTCCTAACACTAAATATAAAGTTATCTTTTCTACATAGAGGACAATGTTTTGTTTAATCCCATTTTTTTTCAAAACCAATATGTATTATTCTGATCATGTGGCTTTTAAGATCCCAAATAGCATATCATACAAAGCAATTATATCAAATATTAAATAAACATTAAAGTGAAAAGAAATGAAGTATTATCCACTCCTAATACCCAGACTGTTAAAGAATAATTTTGACAAGATTATTAATTGCATTATTATTCTGGCATGATCTACCAAAATTGAAAGTTTAGATGGGTAAACATTTTATTTTTGAAAAAATAATCTTGTACTTTGTCAGAATTGCTTTATCAATAAGGTAATTGTGCATGAACTGGATTAAGAATTTTCTTACATTGGCAGGGATTTCTTCAAATTGTTCTTACTTGTAAAGTGGGAAGAGAGAGTTTGGGATCTGGTTGGCTGGTTTGCAAATTCTCACCGCTTCCCCAAAACACACAGATTATCCACCCACCCACCCATCCATCCATCCATCCATCCATCTATCTTTTTATCTATCTATGTAGTGTGCTGCCGAATTCTCAATAACCTGGGTGTGGACTCATGGTTTACAAATTACAATAAAAGTAATAAAAGATGACAAGTGCAACAGATCAGAGAGATTGAAATGAGAAATCTCCCTTGCACCTGGTTGAAGAGCCCGTTCTCTTCATGGCTTTTCTAAATCATATTTTTGGAAGAACCTCATTCCAGAAGGCACACACTGCTACATAGGAGGCCTGCTTTCAGGTGATCCACCATTGTTTAATCGAAGGAACTCATAAAGATTTCAGTGGAACAATCAGAATTGCTTCTTGTCCATTTTGTCAGTGGAAAAGGTTTTCTGGACCATGGATGAAAAAAGCCCTGGCATCAGGTAGCTTTGTTGGATGAGATCCATTGTCTTCTCTTGACTGTACTTTTATTTACTTTCCTATCTCAACTATGTTATGTAAAATTGAAGTTTAAAATACTAATTCCAGCTATGGACTCTATATCATTTGTCATAAGGTATCACAAAACTCTTTGTTACTATTGTTTAAAGTTAATTTTGTTTTGTGATTTTTGCTAAAAAAAACAAAAACAAAGGAGAGAGATGCACAACACAGGAAATATTTTTCCATTTCAAGCTTAGAAAACAGCCTTTTCTGAAATGTTTTCTTTTGCTGTCTGAGTTGACAGCGTTCTAACAAAATCCAAATAAAATTGGCTTAACTGTTCTATGCTATGAAACAAAACTTGGATGCTGTTCAGTGTTATAGCATAGAGAACAGGTGGGGGAATTTTGTGCTCCCTAAATTATTTGCACACAATTGCTACCCTCCTACCCAGTCTGCGGGAAAATTGTCCGAGATCACTTCAAAGAGAAAACAATGGAACCATTTTTTTTCCATATAGAAATTGTGTAATGTTTTCAACATTATTTAAATTATGGCTTGGCCAATCTTTCTTTAGCTGTTGACTGATAGTGATCAGAATGGGCTGCTATCCCACTTACTTAACAGTGTCAAGTAGAAATCTAGGCATATATTTTTCTAACACAACATGCTCAGAAGAGCTATTTTAACACAAAATGGAATGTTAGTTCTCAAAATAAAGCTAAAAAGCAACAGAGCATCCAAGTACTGAAAGCAAATCCTCTTTTGAACAGATAATATATTAGGTCATGCCTCCCCTTCTTTATATATTGTAAATCTCATGAGCATTTATGGTGATTGAAGAGACCCTGCATTATGGATGAATCCTATGAATGTCTTTGGTGGGAGGGGACCCAAATTCAAGATCCGGTTGTGTCTGTTTTGTTGTTCTGTGTGTTCTGCCAAAGGATGATCAAGTCTGTCAACACTGATAGAGCATGGGGTAAGATATATTTGGTGGCCACCTCCCTCCTGAAACAATCCAGTGAATGAAGGAAGAATGCCCTTCAGTGCCATAGCAAGTGTGCTACCTGCTACTGTGCGCTTTTAGTTATCTAAGTGGGAATTAAGAAATACAAAATCAGAAAATGACATTCAGATTTTTCAAACTGGCTTCACTTCAGAATTCTGGGCTGTTCAAGTTTCTTACAGTTGTAGAACATGCAAAAAAAATTAATGATTGACATTTGATACACATGCCTGAAATTCTAAAAAAAAAAAAAAGACACCCCAAAAGATTGAATAAAGCACCAGACTCTTGACTCCTCCAGAATTTTTATTCACTTGCCAGAATTGGATGAGAAAAGTTATTTAGATATAATTTTGTCAGCCAGGTTCCAAGAGCCCTTCCAAATGGGAAAGCTGATATAGCAGTAGTTGTGTTTCATAGTGCTGCTTCCATTAATGTGTTTTTCCAAAATTACTTAAAGACACTTTTCCTTTTATTATGCCCAGTATGGTATTGCTTGCACCTAGTGACTTTCTGTTGGAAAGTACTTTTGAGTTATCTGTGGCCATTTCTATGTTGCTCTTAATTGCTCTGCTCTTCTTCTCTTTAATTTCTCTGCTGATCAAAACTCTGTTCTTTTTTCTCTATGCTGCTCAAAAGGAGACAAACAGTTCAGAAGAGTCAGAATGTGATGACCTTGACCCCAACACTAGCATGGAGGTAGACCATGATCCTTTCTATCCTCCCTCTCTCGAACCCAGTACTAAGTTCCCCAGGGAATTGTATGCCTGTTTTGAAATAATATCTATAAAATTCAATGTCTAAACTAGAGGATGACTGTAATATACTGTAGATTCAGAGTGGAGTGCCTGTCCCAGATAGAAGATCTTAGACAGCAAACTATCTCTCATTTAATTTTAACAATATCCTTCTACATCAGTGTGAGAATTACTTGTAAGTTACCAAATTGTCTTGAGTTCATTCTGGAAAGATTCATTCTGTAAATGAATCCGGAACTTCCACTGTAAGCTAGCACATCAATATGTACAATTAATGTCTCAACTGTTATGAACATAGCCGGTTTTCACTTTCTTGGTTCCACTGATCCAACTTTGAATGAGACAGTATGATATGCTAAATAATATGTAATGGGAGGCATCTATTAATTAGAATTTTGATCTGACTGCAATAAATAAAGAACCATGATACTTCAGTTTTTAAAACAAGGTAAATAGCAATGAGAAGTGCTTGCTGTTCTAGTGAAATGCAGCTGCTGATAAATGAGTACTCAAGACAAAAGTGCTATAAGAAGACATATATCAAGTAGTTAAAGTTTTCTTGGGAAGCCCTGAGTTCTGGTACAAGATATTGAACGTGAAGTTACTTAATCGCTTAGAAGACTCTGCATTGCAAAAAGATCCTTTCCATTGAAAATAGTTGAATAATAAGTAAACAATAACATTACAATATGTAAGCACATAGATTAAAACTCAGAAGTGAGGAAAAATGGAAAAGATCAGGAGTCTCCAATCTTGGCAACTTTAAGACTTGTGGACTTCAGCTCCCAGAATTACCCTGTCAGCCAAGCTGGCTGAGGAGTTCTGGGAGTTTAGAAGTCTTAAAGTTGCCAAGTTGGAGGCCCCTGTTCTAGACGACAACACATCATTAAGCAAGTCTTTTTAGAAATGAAGCATCTGTCTGAGCTTAGAGATGAAGCGCTTGTTATTGGGGGAAAATACTACAGAAAGCCACTTTGCAATGATGTAAAAGTGCTTCTAATATTCTCAAACCATTTGGAAAACATAAGAATATTAGACTTTTATAATTAACATGTTTGGGATGCCTGTAGAGCATACAGGTAAAGAGATCTCACTAATATTTAATGGGACTATGCAAATCCCTCCAAAGAGGTACTTCACAATGCTTGGGTATATATACAAAAATCCATTCATACCCACAAAGTCCAGTAATGATGTAGCTAAATTCTTTTGCATTGCAGAAGACTTCTTTTTAATAATATGCATAGTCCTAATATTTAATATATTACAGTGCCTAAAATCTGTATTCCTTTACCGATTCATAAATAAAAGCTAGATTTGTGTATTTCAGGTGACACATAGGCCAGCCCTGAAGTCCTACCTGCCCACTTCCTTACTGTGTTTATTTTGGCTAAGCAATACTAATGCTGATATCAGAGTACTTGCTGTGCCTTGCAATTATAGTTTATTTTAAAAGCCTTTTAAAAGAATATCCATTGCTACCGCTTTGCCAATTCATTCATGTAAGTTTGAAGCCAATGAACAAAGAAGAAAAAAGGAACAAAACAAGATGCAGCAGTAATGTTTGTTTGGATGAGGCAAGGGAAAGGATTTAAACTGCTGCTGTTCAAGTATTACAGCAGTAGTAAACTCTACGTGAGCACAAATAGAAAGTTTTCCACATATTTTTCTTTTTTTTTTTGTAAACTTTTTTTTATTTTTAACAACAAACATAGACAAATACAAACATAAAGCAACGAAATCTTTCAATTGTACAATGTGTCAATTAGTACATAATTCTTGTGCACGATATATTAATCTTTGCCTCTTGAATATAAATTTACACTCATATTATATTAACAACTTTCCCTATCATATTATATATTATTAACTTCAAGCCCACAATATCCTTTAGCGCAAATCTCAATTCTTACCAATTTTAATACATTTTTTTTTGAAAAAAAATAATAATTGATTTTTAAAAAACAAACTGTGACAAAACACAACACAAAACATGAAAACATAAAACCCTCTTTTCTGAAAGCAGCCTGATCCCGGGTGTACATCTCTTTGTAGCAAGACACCAATTCAAATTCATGCTCATTTTTATATACCATTCCATATCTATTACCATCTACATTTTCTATATAGCTTCTCCCCTCTTTTAACTTTCTTAATTTTATTTTTATTTGTTTCATCTCAAATCAGATCATGATATTATATTCTTTGTCTGTCCTATTTCAGCTATCTAATTATCTTTTCTCCTTAAACAAAATTCCTCCTGTATCACTAACTGGAGCATGATGTCTTTATATCTTTCCCTAAAATTTATAAACTTAATATAAAAACTTCATTCGGATTCTGCGTAGTACATTAAAGCTAAGCACTACATTTTAAAAAAGAAGAAAAAAAAAAGTATAAATATATAATATAATTAGAACAACGATCCATACCCATTCAATTCTATCATTAATATTAATATTCATTTAAATTTAAAACATTTAACACATTAACTTTTCAAATAGATATCATGCTTCTTGGAATGCTTATAAAATTTCCATGATTATTCCCTAGCACTTCACTTGCATTTTAAAAACATTTATGTCATTAAAATGTTCCCATTACTTTCTAAATTAATTCTCTCATTTAATTCTATTACATTTATTTCATCAGAAATGTTTCACTGAATCATACGTTTGTTTCCAATTTTCTAATATTATTTTCTAAATACAAAGTATAACAACACAATCAATATGTACCTGCAGAATCCTTTTTCAATTAATATTTTACCCATTATCTCTAAATAAATCCTGTTTCTTTACATCTTCTTCACACCCTTGTCCGCTTCTTCTTCTCTTCCCTCCTCCTTTGCTTCTTCTTTCTGCTCTTTTATGCCCCTGTCTCCAATTTCCCTTTCTGTATTCCCTTTTTTCTGCTGCTTTCTCATGTTATATCCACTTTTCACCTTACTTTTCCCTTTTTTGGTTGTTTTTTTAGGTCTCAAATTCTCCATTCTCTTTCCCTTTCTTCCCCCAAGTAAAGTTACTTGTTCGTTAAGATGGCTTCTTCTTTGTCCCAATCTTCTTGTTGCGTAGTCTTTTCTTATAGTTTTCGTAGGTAATTATTGCCATTTCTAAGAAATTGAAAAAACGGAACCAAGAGAGACCTTCCCTTCTTTTTCTTCTTCTTTATATTTTTTAAATTCTATTTTCAATTTGTCCACAAGTGATGCCATTGTTTTTTGTTCTTCTTCTTTTAAAACAACCACTTGAGTATTTTAATCCTTCTGATATAATTCCAAGAGTCCCAAAGTCACCAAAACAATCCAAATACACACAAGCTGTTTCCTTTTATACACTTTCTTCCTTTTTTTACTTTCTCTCCTGCTGTTAATAATTTAGTTACAAAGTTCCAGTTAAAATGTATTTTAGCAATCCTGTTAAAATTTTACTTTAGATTCTTTAGATTCCAGGCTTTCTCTCCTCCTTCCAAATCCTTTTCTTATTCTCTTCCTCTCCCTTCCCACTTACAGCAAAGAAAATTTTCTTTCCCTTTTTTTTTTTTTGCCTTTTATATTCAGAAATCTTTATTATCCCCTTGGCATTAAATTTTCCAGTTTAAATACTGTTGATGCCGAAGCAGATTTTTCCGATTTCTCATTCATCTCTTCGCTGTCAACATAAGGAAGGAGAGTGAAAAAAAAAAAAAACTTTCCCTTTTCACTTTCATTCGCTGCTTCCGAGTCTTCTTTGGAGCAATGTTATCTTTTGTTTTTTTTTAGGGTTTAAGTTCCAGGATACCTTAATTGTTTCTTCTTATCCCGTCACGCCAAAACTTTCCAAAACTTTCACTTCAGCACTTTCTTCCTCCTGCATGTTCTTTTCTGGATGAGGGCTTCTTTGAGGTGGCCATTTCTGACCGCCGCTCTGCCGTCTTTGGGAAAGGGAGTTTAGCCAGCTGGGGAGGAAAGATGCGGCTTTCCTCAACCCTACTGGAGTCTCCCCCATCTTCACCAACCTCTACGGGGTGACTTAGCCCCGAAGCCAACTGGCTCGGGTCACTCCGGCGGCGAGCCCAGGCAGAAACCACGCACGATCGTGGATTCCTGCCTGTCACCGAAGCCCTGCAAAATGGAAGTCCACATATTTTTCTTACATTGTCCCCATGAAAATAGAACAAATCCCTCACTACCAATTTGTTTTTTGGCAAAGAGACCCCTTTTGTGTCCATTATATATTTGTGTTATCCAACTTGCCTCAAAACACTGTTGATTATGGTGCTACTTTAATGTACATAAAGCTTCCCTAATTCTTCCATGAAACTCACTCTTTTATGTTCCTCTATATCTAACCATTAAATTAGTAATGCTGTAGTGTTCCCCAGCTAATTGTTTATGTCTTCTAGTGAGTATACATAAAACAGAAACTACGTTTTGCTTTAAATCTGGAATATGCCCATTATGTTCTAGTAACTCAGCCCTTAAACACTGACATTTAATGACCTCAAGCATACCATCCCAGAGGCCTAAGAACAGATGTTTAAGATCCATTCAGTTGCAATTCTAAATAAATATATGAGTTTTGCAAGGTTATTTCCTAACTTGGATTGAAGTCCCAGATAATTTTCTTATCAAGAGTGACTTTTTCAACCACTGTTTGCTCCTGAAACTGCTGTTTGTGTTTAAATAAAAAAAGAGCAAAGAATGGTTCATCTGATGTTCAGGAGGCCCTCAGGCAAGAAAAACTCAACTAAAAACATATTGTTGATCCTCACTGAGTCTATCCAAGCAGTAGATTGACAGAGTGGAAAAGACAGAACTATTTCATCTCCAGCAAATGTGTGTGTCTCACTGTCAATAGCTTCCCCAGGTTAAAGCAAATTAATACAGCTCTTTTCCTGCTTCCTTAGTTTATTTTTTCTACAATTTTGCACAATGTTGCATTACTTCATTAGTATTCTACAATGGTTTAGCTTTTTTCTTTTCTTTTTCTTTTTGCTAACTTTCCCAGATTTGGTCCTCATAAACTTTTGAGTGTTTTTTTGCAAAGAAAATGATTTATGAAATACATTCCATTTTGCAGCATTAATAAATCAGAATGAAAAGCTGCTACTTAATTGCCTCAATGTGCTAAGATTCCTAGTGTTAAAGCATGCCTTTGAAACCTGTAAGACTTGTTTCTAAGTCCACAGATATGTATTCCATATTGACGTTTGCATGCTACAGCCTGAATTCTGGACTATATGTTATGATATAGCTTGTTAAAATCCATTAACATGAATGGAAATATTAAAAGCAATCAATTTAAGGTGCCCAGAATCCAAAAATATTCGAGGCTTGGGGCTTGGGTTTGTTTAGAGGAATGTTATCAAGAGTAGCTACAAGATACTCAGCATCATTGGTGGATCAAAAACCATTCAATTTTATTCAGTTTAATGTGTAGGGAAAAAAATACAACAAATTTCCTGTATAGATGGAAGAGAACACCTGGAGAAAAGAGATAGCTAACTTCAGCCTGGAGGCCATGTCCAGGCCTTGTTTGTTTGGGTCTCCCCAAGGCCCTAAGGCAAAAAAAAAAAAAAGCTAAAAATTTCAACTGTGCCATAGTAAGCAAGATTTACCATGTTTTGGAACAGTTAAAACAATACTTATTACCATCTAAAGAGGTGGGGATGAGGCTACATCAGATTATTTATAACCTAAATTGTATCATATATTGGGGGGAAATGATTGAGACTGGGAAGATGCCATCCTCATTAGGATTGCCATTTTATCTTTTCTTCACCCCATTACCAATATTTTTCATGGGAGAAATACCATAATTAGGTTCTTCCTTTTTCATCAACATTTCATTTTTAGATAAACCTTTGGAATGTGACCTTTCTAATCAAAGTGGGCAACCTTTTTGTCACCAGTTAATATTTTACTGTAATTGTTTTAGCCACAGGGAGTTTAACAATGTGATCCCAGAAGGAGCAAAGCTGAAATGTCCAGGATTGGTTGGGTGTAGTTATTTTTTTCAAATTATGTGAGTGATTAATCATATATGTGCAGTTAAAGAACAGGTAAACCTATTCGACTTTGCCTTTTTAAAGCAGTTTCACGACTCTTACAAAAGTGTAAAAACTGTAAATGGCCTGTGGTCATAATTTGCCCACTCTTTCTTAACTGTGACTATTAATAATTACCTAACAGTAACAAGTAGCACTGCCTATTAATTTTGAATCAACAAGGCTGAAAACTTCCAGCTGGAAAAGCCTTAATTGAAATTGGGGCATCATCAAATAAAATATTTTTTTATTGGACTGCTGTAATAGTTTAACCGTTAATTCAGATATCTTGGCACATATATGCCCTCTACTGCTGAAACAAGTCTAATTTCTACCCTAGGGTTTAAATGCATTTGCTACAATATCACTAATAGTACGGTTCTGTACAAACTCCTAATTAGGCTGGATTGTTTCCGATGGATCTTATTATATTAGATAAAGATACTTCATCAAAGATTTAATTTAAAAAGCTAAAGAGAAATGCTGAATGTGTTAACTGTAAATTTCAAATACTCTTGTGCCAGGACGGTTTCTACCACAGGTTTTTCTTTTTTTCAAATAAGTATGATATTTTTGATAAATGCAATTTCCTTGTGTGTCTTTAGGCTTTTTAGTTCTCACAGTGAGTTTATAAATACCAAGTAGAGGAACACACTACATGAGAACAGTTCATACTTTGAAACTATCATTTTCTTGAAAGCAATTCCAGATCAGTATGAAGACTTATCGGAAGGAAATTATTTAGAGTTTAATGGATTTTGCCTAAAGGTTCTCAGTCAGGTACAAAATAAGTAAAAGTCCTAATCTAGTGGGTAAGATTGAATTTCTAACAATCAGGTAAAAAAATTTTGCCATTGGGTTTGTCCTGATAGTAAGTGCAAAGTACAAATACAAAAAAAAAAATTTCTTCACTTTCTTTGCAAATCATCTTGTCTCTGATGGTGTTACAGAATGACAAAAAAATAATGGATTGCTATGAAGTAATCCGATATGGAGAGATTTTGAAACAACCAGTTTATTCAAAATCACTTTAGTACCTGAGATTTCTGAACTAAAGATGAGCAAGCTCTACTTATTTTATCTGAAGCACTTGAGTACAATTAGAGTCCTGGACTGTTTTGCTTAATCTGCTATTTTAACAAGGTGATTTTTAGGTGTGTGAGGATTAAGTGTAATGCTAAATATGATCAGATAATAACTAGAGCTTTGCAGCACTTCAGAACTGATTCCAGAGAGGATCTTTAGCATGATCTCAGCAAAAATCACAGCTGGTTTAAAGAGCTTTTGTTGCACTCCTGCTTACTTTAAACTACCTGTTTGGAATGGAATCCAAAGTGCTGTAGAACTCTAATATACCTATGGAGATTCTCAGTCATCCAGGTCATGGTTGTCTTAAAGGTGCTTTTTTAAGAGGCAACTGGACTTTCTGGTTTCTTTTTGAAGATGTTTCACTTCTCATCCAAGAAGCTTTTTCAGCTCTGACTGGATGAATGGAAGGATTTATATTTCTTGTTGGCAGCTGGTCATTTGCATTCTTTTAAAGAGTTGTTGAGGCCGCTTGGAGGTCAACAGCCTGCACCTGTGTTCAACAGTGAAGGGACCCAGGGCAGAAAATATCTTGCAGAAAGCACAGCTCTACAACAGAGTCCTTTCAGCAGTTCCAAGAAGGCTCCTCACTCATTTGCACTATTCAGGTGACCCTGAGACATAGTCAAACCTCCAAGGGGCCTCAATGACTCTCTAAAAAGATTGTGGATGACCAGCTATCTGCAAGGAGTATAAATCCATTCCCCACTATCCAGTCAGAGCTGAAGAAGCTTCTTGGATGAGAAACAAAACATCTTCAAAGATGTTTGTACTTCAAACTGTAGTACAACTGTACTTCAAAGTACAGTTGCCTCTTGAAAAAGCACCTTTAGAACTCCCAGTAGTTACAGGAATTATATGATTCCCAGATACTCGTGAAGACAATCTGCTGATCATGGGAAGTGAATGGGAGGAAAAACCAAATATTATGGGCAGTAAATCTATGGTTCATTTACAAACAAATCAGAGGTGGTATTCAGAGGTGGCTCTGACCAGTTCTGGAGAACGGGTAGAGGAAATTTTGAGTAGTTTGGAGAACTGGGGGTAACCTTCCCCCAGAAGTGGGGAGGAAATGGAGCAGTGGTAGGATTCAATTTTTTTTACTACCAGTTCTGTGGGGCGTGGCTTGATGAGTGTGGTGTGGATCAATGGTTGTGGCTTGGTGGGTGTGGCAGGGAAAGGATACTGCAAAATCCTCATTCCCTCCCCACCCCACTAACCTGCTTTCCAGCTCCGTTTGTGTTCAGGGCAACAAAAGAAGGCCCAGCCAATCAGATGGGACTCAGAAGGCAGAGAATAGATGGGGGCGGGGCCAGTCAGAGGTGGTATTTGCTGGTTGTCCGAACTATTCAAAATTTCCACTACCGGTTCTCCAGAACTGGTCAGAACCTGTTGAATACCACCTCTGGAATGGAGATTTTACAGTAACATTTCCCTGTCATGCCCACTAAGCCACACCCACCAAGCCATGCCACACCCATCAAGACACGCCCACCAAGCCACATCCACAGAACTGGTAGTAAAATTTTTTGAATCCCACCTCTGAAACAAGTACATTCATGATGCTAGCTCATTTCTGCTTTTTAAAAAATCTTTTCAAGATCTGGCCAATTGAAGGATCCTGCAATCTTGCTGTAGCGGTCAGAAGGGGCTGTTACAATAAACACAACATTCAGAATGAGACTTCTCAGGATGTACTTTCAGTTCCTTAGTATTTTTAAAACTTGTATCTCTCTGAGAGCATTTTCTTTTTACAATAACCAATTAAATAAACCTTTTCTATTTCTTGTGTGTGTGTGTACTTATGTATATATTTTTCAGATCATCAACCCAAATTTCATCCAGGAAGGTGAGTTAAAGACATAAGCTTGTCAAGTCTTTATTTTTCCATGCTTAAAAAATGAAAAAGGAAATAATATTATTTTCCCAAATATACCCTGGGTAATTTTGTCTTAATAATGACAAGCATGATACTAAGGACTTTCTTACACAGTCCCAAAGAATATATTTGAGAACCAATTAAACTGACTTTGCTTTCCCCATAATATAATTTAAACTACAGTATATGAATTGCTACAATCTGTAAACTACAGGATGGCAGAAAAGAGATCCAGAAATCAGTATCCAAAATTTTTCAGCTCAGATTTGGTAGTTCAAATTATAATTCATTTTATTTCACTTATTTCAGCTAAGCACTTTTCAAATTATTCTGAGGAGTTTTTTTGCTTTTATTTTGCATCACATTTATACAAACTTGCTATCTGCCCTAAACATTGCTATTGATAAAATGAATGTATACCTGCCTTTTCATTAAAATATAAACACGCATGCTGCTTACATTTTTTAAAACAACAAAACAACCGAACTATCCAGAAATGCCAAAGATAAAAACCAATAAAAGTATAAATAATTGGGAAAATATATCCCATAATTCTATTTCAAAATCAATGGAAGACTTGAATGGCCAGATTAGGAATAGATTGTAATGGAGAAAAACAATCTATGTAGTCACTAAAAGTTGACATTTATTGGATGGCAGATTATAATCATATCTATTTCAAAAAATTTACAAGCACAGTTTTATGAAGAAATTCATCACAAATCTTGTTTAAAATGTTCAGTATATTAATATATAAGAATTCAATGTTGTATTATGAAAAAAATGTGCTTCATACTAAAATTGATCCTTTAGACCATGGTGGTAAATCTTCTAAGCTCTTCAAGGACTTCTCTTTTCCCCATTTTTGAAAACATGACTCAGAAATGGAAAGAAGAAGGAATATTTTTCCTATTTTCTGTGGAGCAGGAGTTTTCTTGGACCAAAAAAACACAACTCCTTGCTTGACAGCTGTTTCAGTATTTCAAATGAAAATCATTGATGTCTCGTGTGAGTGATGTGTCTCTGTGTATGGCATTTACTCCAGTTGCTCCTGAGTTTCTCGTGCCCTTAGTGGATATCACCTGCTTACTTGGAGACACCGTAATGTTGCAGTGCAAAGTCTGTGGGCGGCCCAAACCAACCATCACCTGGAAAGGACCGGATCAAAACATACTTGACAATGACAGCAGCACCGCTGCCATTACGATTACCTCCTGGTATGTTCAATCTTTACATTCAGGATTCTGCTGAAACAATGAATGGATTAAGGGGGTTATTGAATCAATATAGCAAATCTGTGTAATTGTAATAAAGGGAAGAAAGTTAATTTCATAAACTAAAATTTAAAAACGGTTCTGATCTTCAGTTCTTCATAACCCACATTTGTGAAGAGGGATATAGGGGCAGGGGGCAAATCCAACTCCCTGCTATAGGAACAGGCAACTGTTTTGTCAACAGAGACTATAATTTATATTGTGATGGAATATAGTAAGCAGGTAGGTCCCCAGGAGGGAGGCAGTGCATTCCAGAGGAGTAAGAGGTAACTTAGTCTAGATATTATTTGTAAAAGAAAGAGGGTGACGTCAGATCCTCCCTAGTCAGATCCTCCCTGAACTAATAGTTCACAGGGTATATTGTACATGCTGAGAGTAGACTCCTCAGCCTAGCAAGATTTTGTCTGTATGTGTTAAACCTATAAGTAGCAGTAGCAGTTAGATTTCTATACCGCTTCACGGGACTTTATATCCCGCTCTAAGTGGTTTACTGAGTCAGCAAATTGCCCTCAACAATTTGGGCCCTCGTTTTACTGATCTCTGTAGGATAGAAGCCTGAGTCAACCTTGAGCTGGTGAGAATTGAACTGCTGGCAGCTGTCAGTCAGCAGAAGTAGCCTGCAATGCTGCATTCTAACCACTGTGCCATCACGGCTCAGCTTGGATTTCATCAGATGTCATTTTTGGTTTTGGGCTGAAAAATAGTGAGAAAGTTGAGTTATGCTTACTTGGATAGGGCCAGGTGTTTTTAAGATTTGGGAAGGTGTTCCTTTTAAAAAAAAAAAAGTAGAAATGATAGCTTAATTAATAGGTTTCGTGTGTCTCCCACCTCAAGATGACCTTGGAAAAACTGAAAGGATTTTGGAAGCTGCAGAAATGGGATTCAAAATGGCTGGTTACCATTCCTATCTTACTTATTGTGTCAATTTTTTTATTAAAAAAGTGAACAGCATTTCAAGAGAAGTTACATCCGATGACAAGTATTCACAGGCAGACAACCTGGGTACCTTCTATTTGCACCTTTATATTCTGTTATAAAGATTGGTGGCCTTCAGAGTACCTTATCATTGCAACCAATTTCATAAATCAGTGAAAAGAAGTAGTGTATTTTTGAAAAATAGATCAAAATGTTAAGAATTTAAAAACTGATTTAAAAAAAAAATTATCTGAGTTTATTTTCACAAGCTCATCCAACAGCAAGCATGTTGGACCGCAACAGGAAACAATGACTAAAAGGATCTTGTTTCTTAAAATTTTCCCAAATAATGTGACAGCTATTAATCCAACAGAATGAATATGGACATATTTGCACATCATACTGGTTGGAGAGTATATAAACCAGGTAGATTGAAATCAGATGGTTAAGACAATTCATCTCAAGAAAAAAAAATCCTGAGCCCCTCCCTCCATTTTTTCTCTTCCAGAGTCTTAGGGGAACAAAAACGCCCCCCCCCCCGGCTCCTCTGAGGCCAGGAAGGTCCCAAAATGGAACATGGAGGGGTGCTTCATGCCTCTCCCATGCTGTATTTTTTTTCTTCCTGAATCTCAGAGGAGCCTTCTGGGAGCAAAAACACCACCCAGAAGCTCTTCTGAGGCCCAGAAGGCCTCAAAAACGAGTGGAGGGGAGCAACTGCAAAAAAGAAAAAAAAAAGCCATGCCCACCCAGTCACATGGCCACAGAACTGGTAGTAAAAAAAATTGAATCCCATCACTGGTGTATGCCCTGTATCAAGTGGAATTCAAGGAGATTTTTACACCATTTTCAAAGAAAAGTCCAAATCAAAATTGAATTGATCCATGAAACTTCCTGAAAATATGATGCAGTATATATCAGTTGCTAAAGCAATATTCTTGTAAGGGCTCCTATTCCTTTTTATAAACCTTGTTAAGATCCAAGGCTGGATAAGAATATTCTCATGGCATAAGAAGGAAAAGGCTTCCTAAGGATTCCTTTGCACCTCTACAAGGAAATACTTTCTGTAAGACATCACAGTTGCCATATGGCAGGTTTTTCTGGCCTTTCGTCAATCTCAAGAATTTATGCTCATTCCAGGAAAGGAAGACAAGTTTAGGCCTGTGCTCTGAAAGTTGCTAACAACTGCATGTATTTAACTATCACTATTGGAACATGGAGGAGAACCCCAACAATGGCATGGGAGATGGGTTCATTATTTTGTTTTTGGCCCATGGGAACTTTCCATCTATTCATTTCATTGTATCATTTCCACCTTCATCTGCAAAGTTTAATAATCCTATGTTACTGTAAGTTACCCATTGTATGCATTATTGGGTATGGCTGCTATGTTTGTATAGGTCTTTTGATAAACAGTAAAAGAAGATTAAAGTAAAAGTAAAAGAAGGCAGATGCAATGGCTCAGTGGCTAAGATGCTGAGCTTGTCGATCAGAAAGGTTGACAGTTCAGTGGTTCGAATTCCTAGCGCTGCGTAACGGAGTGAGTTCCCGGTACTTGTCCTAGCTTCTGCCAACCTAGCAGTTTGAAAGCATGCAAAAAATGCAAGTAGAAAAATAGGGACCACTTTGGCGGGAAGGTAACAGTGTTCTGTGCACCTTTGGTGTTTAGTCATGCCAGCTACATGACCACAGAGATGTCTTTGGACAGCGCTGGCTCTTCAGCTTTGTAATGGAGATGAGCACATATGTGTGCGGGGAACCTTTAAAAGTAGGTTAAGAGTCAAAGGAATGTCCAAGTGTAAATATAGCCGCACTGTGATCTTAGTGTTCAGTTACCTTAAATCATGTTGGTTCGTGTCCCAAACACCCTGGAAGCGAGTTCTTCAGCATCTCTTGATCAGGATTGGGGCTGATCGACTGAATTCTGTGCTTTCTGGAGATCTGTCCCTGTGGCTGCTGCAGAGAATTGGAGCATTCACAACAAGGCAGGCAAGATGGTTAGTCGCATACTGTGCCTTGAATAACAAGGGTAGATGGCATTCCCAAAAGAGGCTCTTCTGCTTCTTCCAGCTCACTTCTGTCTTTGTTGTTTTCTAGATAAGTAACTACACTTCCAAACAAAGTTCTCAGTACAGTCAGTCATTGTCTTTATCTCCTGTCTATATGGAGCAAGGAGCATTCTTGGGAATAAATATGTTATTCACAGCCAGAGTTCTTTTTTTTAGCCAAATGTTAGCTTCCTACTAAAAAATTATATTTAAAAAAATCCTTGGGAGAAGAAAGACTAGTAACAGGAACCTTACTTCACATAGGCTCCAAATTCCAGGTCTGCACAGTATGAATAGACCATATAGTTACAGTGTAAAACTATTCCATTTTTTCAATCATTACAATCCCAATCACATTCATTAAACAGGACAGTGTGAACCAATATCCATTAGTAAATTTTTGCTTTTCTTTTGTGTGACTAATGTCCATAGAATCAATGAAAAGAGCACATCTTGTCTATTTTTCCATTGGTTTTCATTTTCCAAATCAATTGATATTGATTGATTGATTGATTGACTTGATTTGATTTGTAGTCTCCCATCTCAAACCCATGACTCTAATTACCAGAAACACTGAAACAGTTAAGTTCTGGGAGAGAAGCCATTTGACAGAATTTAAATTTAACCTTTTGACTTCTGTGGCCCTCTAGTGAATCAGGTGACATTATCCTAAAGATCTGCAACGTGATGCCTCAGGACAGTGGCATTTACACCTGTGTGGCCACAAATGAACTTGGGACAGTATCCACATCTGCAACGATCAAAGTACAAGGTAATGGATTTTCCTTTCCAAGTGCCTGCGGCCTGTTGTATAAAATCTTTTTTATAGTTTGTTTGATGAAATGTTATTGACTTTAATCATGGTGTTTCAGGAGGAGCAGGTAATAGGGTAAACAAAGGCCGAACAAAGGCCAATTAATAATAGCAGTTTGGTCTCATTTACTTGGAGGGAGGTCTCTGCAAGTGTCAACGAGAATGCAAGTGGGACGCACTTTAATTGGACGTATTTGAAAAGCATCATTTGCTTGGAAACATGCATTATTATATGTGTAAGAAATTTCTGTAAGAAAATAATGGTTATATGGTTTCTCATCTTGGACTTATGGCCTGAGAAGCCTGAGAGAGAAAGGGTTTTTAAACTTCTCTACATATTCAGATTTTATAGCCACAACAAAGGGCCACTATCCTGCCTTGACCTTAGCTAATCCCTCTTAAAGCTGAGAAATGTGAGATGATACAGATTTGGCTGGAAGGTCAGCAGGCCATATCTAAGATGAGGGCTACATCTGGAACTTGAATCCTAGAAGGAGGTAGCTGCAAGCCATGTCTATACTACTGCCCCAATTACATGAATATAGTCAGCAGGAGTCAGACTCGGGGAGTGAACCGATAACAGACTTTAGAGCAGGGGTGTCAACTTGTGTCCTCACATGATGTATTGGGATTTTTTCCCCTTCTCTAAACTGGGTGTGGACATGGCCAGCATGTGGGCCAAGAGTTTGACATCCCTGCTTTAGAGTCTTCTTCAGCACATACCAGAGGTGGTATTCAGCAGGATCTGATCAATTCTGGAGAACCAGTAGCGGAAATTTTGAGTAGTTCGGAGAACCGGCAAATCCCACCTCTGACTGGAGATTTTACAGTATCCTTCCCCTGCCACGCCCACAGAACTGGTAGTTAAAAAATTTGAACTCCACCAGTGGCACATACCATTTGAAACTGCATGTTATCAACTGCAAGTTTAAATTCTTCATTTTCATTTAAAAAAAAAATCCCCACTTTTCACAGGCAAAATTGGGTTTTGAGGTAAGTTTACACAGATTATTGTCCCTTGAAAAGTAGTACTTTCCTTTCTATGATGTTCTAGCATTATTAAATAGAGGACATGTTTAATCATCTCCTCAGTTGCCGAGTTTGGTAACTCTCTGCCTTTCCACACCCATATACATTAGCAATCAACAGAAGATTTCAAGATTTCATGATATATCCATTTCATACATATGTTCCTTCCACAAGCGTAAACTTTAAAACAGTCTTTCTCAACCTCAGCAATTTATTTTATTTTATTTTATTTATTTTTGTCAATTGCTTACAAGATAATAGGTATAAGTAAAAAATAGTTTTGAATACATGGATACATATAAGAAAAATAAAAAAATAAAAGAAACAATAGGACAGGGAAAGTAGACACATTGCTACGTTTATGCACGCCCCCTACAGACCTCTTAGGAAAGGGGTGAGGTCAATAGTAGACAGTCTAAGGTTGGGGTTTGGGATAAGAACCCAGAGTCAGGTAGCGTATTTCAGACATTGACCACTCTGTTGCTGAAGTCGTATTTCCTGCAATCAAGTTTGGTGCGATTAACCTTGAGTTTGTATCATTGTGTGCTCTTGTGTTGTTATGGTTGAAGCTGAAGTATTCATTGACAGGTAGGAATTGCAATGTATGATTTTATATACTATACTTAGATCAGACCGAAGGCGGCATAGTTCTAGGTTTTCTAGGTCGAGAATTTCGAGTCTGGTGGCATAAGGTATTCTGCAATGAGTAGAGGAGTGGGGAACTCTTCCTGTGAAATAGTTCTGGACTTTCTCAACTGTGTTAATATCAGATACGTAATGTGGGTTCCAGACTGATGAGCTGTATTCAAGTATTGGTCCAGCAAATGTTTTGTATGCTCTAGTTATTAGTGTAATATTACCAGAGAAAAAGCCATGTAAGATTAACAACTCTTAACAACTCTTAACGCCTTTTTGGCTATGTAGTTATGGTGGGCTCCAGCACTTAGGTCATTAGAGATGAGTCCTCCAAGATCCTTGACAGAATTTGGATCATCACACAGATCTTGACTATTCAGCCTGTATTTTATTTTTTATTTTATTTTTTGCCAATATGTAGGACAGAGCATTTATTTGTTGAGATTTGAAGTTGCCATTTGTTTGACCATTCTAATACATACTCAAGGTCTTTTTGAAGGGTAGCAAGTATTGTCTGTGGTTGTTGAATAAGCTTTAACATCATCGCGAAGAGGACACAGTTGCTCTTGATATGATCACAGAGGTCATTTCTATATAGCATGAAGAGTTGGTCTCTTTGTGGGTATGGTTTGCTGGTCACATGACTGGGTGGGCATGGCTTGATGGTCATATGACTGGGTGGGTGTAGCTTGCTCATCATGTAACTGGCTGGCGTGGCTTGCTGGCTTGGCATGGCTTGCTGGTCACATGACGGGTAGGTGTGATCTGGTGGTCATGTGACTGGGTGGGTATGGCCAGGTGACTGGCAAATCAAATACCACATGGTCCTCACTTAATGGCTGGTTGCTTAGCAAATGTTCTAATTTATGACTGGCCTCCCCAGAGATACTTGACCTGTTTTTGAGTTTTGACAGCCATGCACACACATACACACACACTCCCTTCTTAACCATGCTGGAACAGGTCATTGCACTAGAATTGGCAAAGCATCTCTGATCAGATTCTAGCAGTGAATAAAATCTAATCAAGAGATGCTTTGCCGATTCTTGTTGTTTTATTGTATCTCTTTATTTATGTTGCTGAATTGCATTGATGTATGTCCCTTATTGGGTACAACCCAGAAGCTTTTGTGATTTTTTTGCAGCAAAAATTACCAACCTCTGGCTTTGCTCTACTTCAAACATGCTGACACAGCCGCGTTCTAGATGCTGGCCCCACAGATCCACCCCATTGAGCCCACTGCATTGGAGGGACCTGCCCAAGCATGTCAAGTCAATGGGTGAGCCTGAGAGAGGGAAAGAGAGAGAAAGAAAAGAGAGATAGAAAGACAGAGAGAGAAGGAAGAAAATAAAGAGAAAAGGGAAGAAAGAAAAAGGGACAAAGAAAAGGGGGGGGTGGAAGGAAGGGACAGAAAGAAAAGAAATAAGAAGGAGGGAGGGAGGAGGAGAAAGATAATTCTCATCCAGTCACCTGCTCCAGCAGGGTTAGAAGGAGTGTGTGTGTATGTCTCCTTGTAATTTACCAGTACAATTTGGTTTTGCCTTCTTCAGAACTGGCACTGTAATACATTGGGGAAAAGTAATTTTTAGGGTGGAGATCTGGTCCAATGGATCCTGTTTTAGCCTCAACAAAATGTGAGAGCTTCCTGATAGTCTTGACCATGTTTCGTCCCCAAAACCTTTAATAGAAGCCAAAGAGGTTTCAGTGTGCTGGCAAGATGTTTCAATGTGGAAAAGGGCCTCAGCCTAAACTAGGCCTCATTCAATCTGATGCATCAGGTCTCTCTCTCTCTCTCTCTCCCCCCACCCCCTTCCTCCCTCCCTCCCAGACTGGCTTTGCTCTACTTTCCCCATGTCTTGCCGGGCTGGCGCTTCGAACATGGATGGGTGGATAGAGAGAGACAGACAGACAGACAGAGACAGGTAGGTAGATAGGTAGATAGATTGGTAGATAGATAGGTAAATAGGCAGGCAGACCTTTTGGATGAATGTATGGATAGGTCGGTAGGGTAGCTAAGTTGATTGGTAGATAAGTAGGTAGGTAGGTAGATCTATATTGGTCGAAGATAGGTAGGTAGGTAGGTAGACAGAAAGGCAGGCAGACCTTTTGTATGTATGTATGTATGTACAGACAGACAGACAGACAGACAGAAAGAATGCGACAGCAGTGGCACTTTGAAGAAGTTAGTAGACCAAAGCCAGAGTGATAATTGAAGTCCACACAAGTTGCCAAGGTGAGAAACATGGGCTGAATATACCAACCCAGCCATTCTGGTTTAGAGTTCAGCATTCTGTTTGATTCTGGCTTAGTCAATGAATTAACCATGGCTAAAATCTTCCTGCTCCTTAATGCAGCTGCCCCTCTGCCTCTACTGCAGCCCCTTGCAGCTGTCCCCTCTCGTCCCCTGCAACTGCCCCCTCTGACCCTTCTCCAGCCCCCTTTGGCATCCAATTTTGCAATGCCAACCTCCCCGGGCAGCGATGCAGCTGACCTCACTCTCTTTGCTTCAAACCAAGGTCCACTTCCATCAGGCCAAGCAAGGGAGGTACTCTGCACACACGCAGAGACTCCCAACTTCAGTGAAACATTCTGCCCATCTTTATGCTCCACCCGGGAGGGAAAAAGCATGCGGAAGCAGCCCAGACCAGGGGAGGCAGAGGAATGATTGTTTGGAAACTAAGCAAGCAAGCAAGCAAGCTCAGGGCTCAGTCGGAAGAATCGGCTGCAGAGGGAGGGTAGGTTCTAGGTCCGGTGATGGCCATGTAGAGCCGAACCGAACCGAGCCACATGCCTTGGAGAGCCGCAGCTGCATCACCTGCATCCTGCGCGCAAGCTTGGCTGGCTGGAGAGACGGGAGGCCAGGAGCAGTGCGCGCTCCCTTGTTTCTCAGGGAAGGGGGCCCTAACGCTGGACCACCACCCCTTCCACTGCGTGCCTTGGGAGGGTTGGTTTTGCTTTCCGGCCTTCTGGCACGCCTCCGCCACTTCCATTTGGAAAGGGCAGCCTACAAGCTAAGCAGCCTGCGCCCTCTTTCCACCACCTCCCCTCTCTTTCCCAGGCTTGGCAAGGTCACTGTGCACAGGTTCTACATTCAGGTGCCAGCTACGAGCGATGAAACAGTCAATGGGCTGCGTGGCCGGCACCCTCGAATGCCCCCTGCCACCTCTTAGACCCCCCTGCCAGCCCCCTTGCCTCTTACTGCCCCTCTGAGGCATCCCACCGCCCCCCAGGGGGCGGTCCACCCACTTTGGGAACCACTGCCTGCACCATTTCTGATAGATGGGAGTCCAACCTCTTCTTGAAAGTCTCAAGTGATGACGCCTCCACAACTTCAGAGGGCAAGCTATTCCATTGATTGATTGTTCTCACTGTCAGAAAGTTTCTCCTTATTTCAGGTTAAATCTTCCTTGTTCAGTTTCCATCCATTGTTCCTTGTTCTGGCCTACAGGCACTTTAGAAAATAGCTTGACCCCTTCCTCCCTGTGGCAGCCCCTCAAATATTGGAAGACCGCTATCATGTCTCCCCTGGTCCTTCTCTTCACTAGACTAGCCAAGCCCAGTTCCTGTACCATTCTTCATATGTTTTTAGCCTCCAGTCCCTAATCATCCTGGTAGCCGCTCCCCTCATCCTCTGCACTTTTTCTAGAGTCTCAATGTCTTTTTTATAGTGTGGTGACCAAAACTGGATGCAGTACCCTAGATGTGGTCTTACTAAGGCTTTATAGAGTGGTATTAGTACCTCACTTGATCTTGATTGTTAAGTGCCAAATGACTGATAATAACTTGACACAATAACTTAATATACAGCAGGAAAACATGCCTGCCTCCTTCCATTTTCTGTGCTTTTTTCCTGAATTTCAAATACTCTTTAAAAGTTACACCTTTCCAATGTTTAGGTAATAAAGATTACTGATTACAATCAGCAATTGCATTAAACTGCACTAAAAATAATGCATTTTAAAATTAGATTATGTTGAATCAGAAATGTAATCTGTCCTGTAGGCTACATTTCTTTAAAAAAACTGGATTAAAGAAACAGTTCTAAGAGAGAAATACTCTTTCCCATGACTTAATTTTCCCTATTGTTTGCTCCTCAGATGTTCTTTTTGCTCTTTAACTGGGACTCCAAAATTCTCCTCTAGTTCTCTACTAATTGTTTCTTTCTTCTCTCTTTCCATATCCCAGGGGTTCCAGCTGCCCCAAATCGGCCTATTGCTCAGGAAAGAAGTTGCACTTCAGTAATTCTCCGCTGGCTGCCTCCATCCAGCACAGGCAACTGTACCATTTCAGGCTACACAGTCGAGTACAGAGAAGAAGGTGCAAGCATTGTGAGGCTTTTGTGTGGGAAAACCTGAATTGTGTACCTGTCGTATATTTATTTCACCACTGAATTTTGTAGTTAACACAGTCACACGTTTCCCCTGCACTATAGTTATAGGCAAATTTTCATGGTCCTAAATATTGAATATTTTTATTAGCACCATCTAGCATTGTTGGTAAGGCCGGAGAAAGACAAGCTGCCATAATTGCTATTCGGTCATAAATAGAGTCATCATGTGACCAGACCCAATTTTGCAACCATTTTTACAATGACTGTAAAACAAGTCTCTGTGAATCACATGGTTGTTCAAATAATACAAGTTCCACAATTGGCATTTTTTTGCCCGCCAAACCTTTCTAAAATTAGGATCATGTTACTGCAGTATCTTATAACCAGTCATAAATATGAGCTGGTTACCAAGTCCCCAAATTGCAACCATGTGATTCACTTCAGGGGGTGGTACAACAATTTGTAATGTTTATAAATGCAAATATAGGTCGTGAGTCCCTTTTCCAAGGTCATTGTAACTTTGGACAGTTGTTGAACAAATGATGATATACTTGAGTACTATGTGTACTGCTAGCTTTTACTCCACCATTCTTCCTTTCTGCTATGGCTGCAAGAAGGACAAATAGTATCTAAAGCAGGCAAACGTGATCTGAGCTTACTCTAGATTTTAAATAATGGTGGGGTTTAATTTTTTTTACTACCGGTTCTGTGGATGTGGCTTGGTGGGTTTAGCAGGGGAAGGGTACTGTAAAATCTCCAGTCAGAGGTGGGATTTGTTGGTTCTCCGAACTACTCAAAATTTCTGCTACCGGTTCTCCAGAACTGGTCAGAACCTGCTGAATACCACCTCTGGTTTTAAATCTCTGTATCTGTCTTTAGAGGGCAAGAAGGCAACCAGGTAGAATAGGTGGCAGCCCTAACAGTTCATCCTCCCCTTTCCTATTTTTTTCCTCTCTACTCCCTAATGAAAGGATAGAATAATAATTAAAAAAGAACAATTGCAGAACTGCAAACTCTTGAAGTCAGCAATGGATTCTAGTGCTGGCTATGAAAGGCTCAGAACTCCAAGGAAGCTTCACTAATGTTAAAGTTCTCCGTTCCTGCTGAGAAGCTAAGCACCTGGATTAAATCTAGCATCTTCATTTCCAGTTGTTCCTCTTGCAGGTGTGTGAAAACATCTGATGAGCTTTGCCAGCAGTCCACTATGCCATTAGTGTCTAACCTGACAACGTCTAGGGCTGACTGATTGATTTCAGTCCATTGACTATGGAAAGAAATGGCAGGGGTGAGGTGGAGTGGGGAAGTCTTCTACACAAAACATCTTGCACCTTCACATCTTCCAATTTAGTAACTGGGGAATTGCTATCTTACTGTGGCCTCTTTATTTAAGGAACAGTTGACCTGCATTCTTGTGTTTCTTTCATCTACTTTCCATTTTGTTGTATTTCCAATTTATGGCACATGAGCGCACCATACATCAAAAGTCCCGAAAAGTCCTTTGTGACTAGAAAATATCGGATGAGTCTCAATAAATGGCAAGCATTGTTCAAGCTGCATTGCCTAATATAATTCCTGTCACTCTTCAGCTTTCTATACTAAAAAATTTGTCAGAAGTATCTCAGCAAAACTGGAAATGAAATTACAATAGTCCCTTAGTATCACTAAGCACATGGATCTCAATTAACTCCATGTCTCCCTTCGCCACAGAATTACTACAGTCTATCTTCTCAGTCCTTGCCTTCCCTGCTCTTCCATCCATATCACTCCAAGTCCAACATATTCATATTTCTGTTAGAAGAAAATTCTATTCTGTTCTGTTCTGTTTTATTCTGTTCTATTCCATTCCATTCCACTCCACTCCTGTTATCTTCTATGCTTCATTCATAAAAATGATGGATGTGGTTCCCAAATCACCATTCTTCCTGTAATATTATCAGTATGACACAAAAGCCACATGTTCCACACATGCCTGGATAGTTTGTTCCCCCTCACTTTCTACACAGGGCTCTTCCACTCTTTTTCATATTCAAGCAAAGCTACTGAAACATTTTATACTTACCTAAGTTTTAAAGAAGCTTAGGTATCTTGCAGAAGAGAGCTTCAGATGCATTTGGCATCCTATTCCTTAAGGAGAACAAGAGAGGTGGGAAAATAGATTGTCATGATAACAGATGGCCCACTCTCAAGTTTGTAAGGCTCCATAGATGGACCTACAGTCTTAAGATACGCCACCAATAAAAAACTGGAAATAACATTTCTTCTGTTTAATCAGAGGTTTCAATTTTTTTCAGAACAGCTTTAAAAAACCCAAATCCCCAAACTCCTGATCAAGAGGCCAAAAAAAAAAGTTATCTGCTGGAACTTTGGCTGCATTTGATAATTTGTTGAGGTGGTGGCTATTATTTGTTGCCTTAATCTTTTCAGACAACTCAATCAACTTCTCACAGAACCCTAGAATTTTACAGAACACCACTTTAAAAAAAAACCCTAAACTGATTAAATTTTAGATTCTACTGAAACCAGGCTGAAGACTGAGATGAAAATACCTCAACTCTTCCTTAGATCAACTTGTAGGAGCATTTTAACTGGAGTGCTTTCTTTTTAACCACCTGTGACTGAAGGTTAGTCGCCTTTGTCACCAAGAAGGAAATGTGTAATTGCATTTAAACGTTGGTTATTTTCTCTCTTAAGTCTTTTCTCTTTCTTCGTACCACACAGGCTCCCAGATCTGGCAGCAGTCTGTTGCTTCAACTTTGGACACCTACCTCGTTATTGAAGACCTCACACCTGGCTGTCAGTACCAGTTCCGGGTCAGCGCCAGTAATCCCTGGGGAATTAGCTTACCCAGCGAGGCCTCTGAATTTGTGAAACTCCCAGAATACGGTGAGCCTGTATTCAAAGAGGAGAGCTGACTTTCAGAATGGAAAACTCCACCAATGTAACATTTCAAAATTCGAGGCTGGAGTCCTTGGTTCGAGAATCAACATTTCCTGGGAGTTCAAGCTTCACATGGTTCATATTTTGTTGCCTGCTATGAAAAATTCAAGAGAGATATATGCTCACAAGTCTTCCTATGTTCAGATCATTTTATGTTAGTGCAGCTGGTCTTTTGAAAAGAGTGCAGCACGGGGTTTATAATACTTACTTTGCTGGCAGCCATCCTGTGAATAATTGAAGAATTTTTAAAAAGGTGCTTTGATTTGGCAAAACACTGATTGACGGCTTCCTCCAAAGAGAAGCAACATCCCTGGTCAAATTGGCCCTTGCCCATTCATGTGCAAACTTTTCTCCAGACTAAAGCGATGGGTTGTCTTGAATCAAAACCCTCCCCTCCCCACCTTCCTCCCTGTGGATTGAAATGTCACAGGGGAACAATTTGGAGGCACTACTTTGAATCAGATTCAAAGCAATACTTCAATTTGATCCCAGCCAATCTGCACTCCTTTAGATCTGAAACCCAGCATTTTCATTTGAAAAGATCTCAGAAGGGCTGCTTTCACCATTAAGGAGAGTGAACCAACCACCTTAGGCAATGGATGTTTAGCAGAGCGAATAACTGTTCCTTGTTTTACATGCAGGTATTTCAGGAGATGATTTTTTTAAAAAACAACTCAAAATAACTTGACTTTGGTAGACGATAAACACTGATAGGGAGCCAAGCTTCTTGTGCCACTGGTGGCTCAATCAATAACTATTGCCAGTCAAAACAAGATCTATGGTTGGAATTGGCACAATAGTATAACATGGTATCTGTACAGTGATGGGATTCAAAATTGGTTCTGTGAGTGGGCGTGGCAGGGGAAGGATATTGTAAAATCTCCATTCCCTCCCCCACTCCAGGGGAAGGATACTGCAAAACCCCATTCCCTCCCCACCCCACTAACCTGCTTTCCAGCTCCATTCTCCTGTGCAGGGCAACAAAAGAAGACCCAGCCGATCAGCTGGGATTCAGGAGGTAGAGAATAGATGGGGGCAAAGCCAGTCAGAGGTGGGATTTGCCGGTTCTCCAAACTACTCAAAATTTCCGCTACCGGTTCTCCAGAACTGGTCAGAACCTGCTGAATGCAGTAAAGCAGTGATTTGCTGATCTCATAGAAACACAATCATTGCTCAGATAGTCTCGGTCCACACTGATGTTAATTTTAATCACCATAAAGCATCCCATCTTCGGCATGGAGTTCTTAATGCAGCAATTTACAGTTATAGAAAGGAAAACTTTCCAACAAAACCCTGGTGAGACAAAGTCATCACTAAACTTAGCTTTATTCATTTTTCCAAATTAGCTTTATTCATTTATTGCAAATTGATTTTAGGTGGTTTATGACTCATATATTAAGTTACAGTAATCATATTAATACAGTAATAACAAACAGCATGTAATTATTATTAAAACAAAACTCGCCCTTCTCACCCCTACAGAGGGTACCTCTCCTTTGACCACCCTTGCAGGTATTCTCTGACTGTCTAGGTTAGAGGGACAGATTTGATCATAGAAAAGTGGTCTCCTAGAGAGAACACATGAAATTTTAGAAACTTGCTCTGGGACTCTTGTGATCTTCCTGAGTCTTGCTAAGACAGAAGAGCAACAGGCAAACACTCCATTCCCTCTTTAATGTATTTGCATGATGAAATCAACACTCACTGCCATCGTTGTAGTGGCTGTTATGGCAGTTGCTGTTTCTGCTGCTGCTAAAATAATCACCTAATGTTGACTGTATCTGTTTTACAATTCTGTTTCCCAATCCATCTGGTTCCACAAAGACTCTGCAGCGGATGGTGCCACCATTACTTGGAAAGAGAATTTTGATTTTGCCTATACAGAGCTGAATGAAATTGGACGGTAAGGAAGTAATTTCACAAAAGCCAAACATCAGAAAATGTAGAGAAGGTACAGGTGAAACTCAAAAAATTAGAATATCGTGCAAAAGTTCATTTATTTCAGTAATGCAATTCAAAAGGTGAAACTAATACATGAGATAGACTCATTACATGCAAAGCAAGATAGTTCAAGCCGTGATTTGTCATAATTGTGATGATGATGGCTGTTACAGCTCAGGGAAACCCCAAATCCACAATCTCAGAAATATTAGAATATTACATGGCAATCATATAACAAGGATTGTATATAGAACAATATCGGACTCTGAAAAGTATAACACTGCATATGTACCTCAGGACTTGGTTTGGGCCCCCTTTTGCACACAATGACTGCCTCAATGCAGCGTGGCATGGAAGCTTAACCAGCCTGTGGCACTTGCTTGAGGTGTTATGGAAAGACAGGATGCTTTCAAATTAGCACTTCCAGCCCTATGCATTGTTCGGTGTCTCTATGTCTTCATCTTTCTCTATTGCCCATAGATTCTTATGGGGTTCAGGTCAGGCGAGTTTTGCTGGCCCAATCAAAGCACAGTAATCCCACAGTCATTGAATCAGGTTTGGTTTGCTTTTGAACCCATCGTGGGCAGGTGCCCAAGTCCTGCTGGAAAATGAGTCAGCATCCCCATAAAGCCTCAATCTGTGGATAGGAAGCATTGAAGTGTTCCAAAGTGTTCCTGAGGTAAACGGCTGCATTGACCTCTGGAACTTTAATGAAGCACAGTGGTTCAACAACCAGCTGATGACATGGCTTCCCCAAATTTCAACACAGACTGGGCAAACTTCACACCGAGATTTCAAGCATCTTGCAGTGTCTCTCCAAAGCAACAAACCAGGTTCTGTTTTTCTTTAGCCAGGTACCAAGATCTTCTGATGTTTTGTTGTTCAGGAGGCAAGCTTGACCAAGAGGAATACAACATTTGAAAGCCCATGTCCAGGATCGGTGCGGTGTCTGGGGATGTTGTGGCGCGCTCTTGATGCACTGACTCCAGCCTCAGGTTCCCACTCCTTGTTGGAAGTCCCCCAACACTTTTGAATGGCTTGTTTGGCCTGACAAGATCTCTCCAAGGCTGGCGCGTTCATCCGGCTGCCTTGCTTGTGCATCTGTC